>JAQQSY010004466.1:0-12285 GCA_028646535.1 Procyon lotor
GCTCCGGAGACAGGCACGGAGCGGACCAAGGCCCCTTCCTCCGTTTTGTGAGGCCCGGCACCCCGTGTCCTGTCCCGAAAATATAAAAGGTCCTTCTACCATGGTGGGCCTGTCCACAGCAGGCGCAGGGATGAAGGCTCAGGCTCTTTATTAACCCAAGCGCTGGGATCCCTGGGCTCAGAATGTGACACCCAGCCTTACCTTCGATGCACTATTACGGTTTGGGGGGTGTCAAAGAGCTTCCCCCATGCCTGCTTAGCACCCACATATTCTACACTTTGCTCCTCAAAGGGGCCCAGAGTTTCCCTAAAAGTGATCATTTAACACAGAGCCAACTTCCCCCAGTTGCTAAAGGCTTCCCAGGTGACACTCAATGACCCTAAATTTGCAACTTGAAAAAAACATTCAAGACCTAATCAAGCCCTGGGCAAGTCTGAGAGGCTGACAAGGCAGTACCTCCGGTGGGTCTAAGAGGAGGGTGAGAGAGGACCCCGCAGAGGGCCCACTCAGGCCCCAAGGACACAGCGGGTGGGGGCTCAGGCCTCTTCCGTGGCAGAAACCCAGGATTTTATTTTATTTATTTTTAAAGATTTATTTATTCATTTGAGAGAGACAGCAAGAGTGAGAATGAGCTGGGCACAGAGGGGGAAGCAGGCTCCCAGCTGAGCAGGGAGCCCGACATGGGGCTCGACCCCAGGACCCTGAGATCATGACCTGGGCCCAAGGCAGACATTTAACTGTCTGAGCCACTCAGGTGCCCCGAAACCCAGGATTTTTTTTAAAGGTTTTATTTATTTATTTGGCATAGAGAGAAAGCACAAGCAGGCGGAGTAGCAGGCAGAGGGAGAGGAAGAAGCAGGCTCCCCTCTGAGCAGGGACCCCGATGCGGGGCTCGAGATCATGACCTGAGCTGAAGGCAGTCGCTTAACCAACTAAGCCACCCAGGTGCCCAACGAAACCCAGGATTTTAAATTTGATTCCGCCAAGTGTGATTTTCTTAATTCCCTTCTTAGAAATGAAAGCTTTCGTGAGGCCTGGGATTGTGAAGAAAATGAATGAGTCATTCCAGAAATAGGAGCGGAATAATGGTCGTTTTCAAGAGATGCTGATCTCTTACACGTGCACATGGGTGCGCGCGCGCACACACACACACACACACACGCGCACACACCCACACTGACCCACTTTCATCTTTTCCTTCTCCTGCTAGTTCGCCGCCTTCTGCGTCTCGGCCCCTCCCCACCGTTAATGGCCTAGACCCGCGATCGTGCTCCCACGAGCCTCGTATGGGTTTGCCTACAGGACGTGTGGCTGCATTTATCAGACAAGGCGGCCACACTTGCTCTCTTCACAAGCACCCCGGGCCGATGCCCATCTCTTGGCGTCCCCTCCGGCATCAGAGCATTCAGTGAACGTTTGCCTGCCAGATTGGGTATAAAACGATTCCTCGTTATCATCTTAATTTGTCTGTCTCCGTCTCCTGCCGAACCGTAGAGTCTCTCAATGTGTTTGTTGGCCATTTGGCTTTGTTCTTCTGTGAGCTGGCTTCGCATCCTTGGCCCGTGTTGCTGTTTTACTGTGGTTTTTTGAAAACCTTAGGAGCTCTTCATTCATATATTAAATCATTGGTCTGTCGTTCATTTCCTCCAGATCTGTCCCCCCCAACAATATGGGATTTTATCTTATAAGTAGACAGGAAGCCCACAGGAGAGCAGTGCGGTGTGGTGGGTCATCTCTAGAACATTCGGGACCCAGCGCTCTCTAGCCCTGTCTCTACTTCTGCACCTCCTCCGGACCCAAGGTGGCAGGTCAAGGGCTCCTCTCAAGCCTGCATTCTGCACAGCAGAATTCTGGGAAACGGTGGCGAGAGTCAATCTCCTCTCTCCCCAGGGGCTGCCCACTATTCGTTTGCTTACATCTTTTTGGCCAGAAACTGGTCACATAATTATACTAGAGCAAAGGAAGTTGGAAATTTATTCTTGGGCATCTCCAGATGGCCACGTTTCCTGGAAGAAACTGAGTTTCATGGTGTTCGTATTACTTTTAGGGAAGAAGTGTAGTTGGCATAAGCACGTTGTCTCGGCCACGAAATCCCAAAGAAGCTGTTTGCTTCTGGGCATGACCAAGGCTCCAAGCGAGATATTTGATTTCTCCTTCTAAGTTCTGACACTAAAAATACGATTGCCTACAGAAGAGACACCAACTTCTCGTTGTCGATGGTCACTTTTGGCCACTCGTTCTTGGACGCAGTATTATTTTCAACATAGTCTTTCATAACTTCGGCGTTTCCAGAATTATCTAAATGCTTTGCTGCGATCCCACCTCTGACTTGGGGGCCCCATCTGCTGGCATTACGCTAGTTGGACCTAAACTCCCTGAAGGCTGCTTGTGCTCCCCTGTCCCAGAGGTCAACACAAACGTGATAGGAGGCTGTTTATGTTCTCCTGCACACGCGGATTATTTCTCTGTGTCCTGGTTCTTTTGACACCATGGTGAAGAAGCCATAATTAGCGTCTGGTTTGGGGGCTCCCCTCTTCTCCCTCCTGTTACCACCTGTCTCTCCAGGGACCTAGAGACCCTGCCTTTCCCACTGGTCTCCTGACCCCCACTATCCCCCCCAGACTGCCCCCTCCCAGCTCCAGCAGCTGGGCCCGCCCTTCCTGCTACTCCCCTGTGCTGGGCCTGCCCCCCCGGGGATCCCAAACGTCAGTCCCTGGCCTGGTGCCCCACCGTGTTGGGGAGGTTCACCTACCCACCGAGAGAGGAGTTTGTCTAAACTTGCCGACTGTTTTTTTCTCTAGAAGGTCCAGTCTTAATTCTTTGGTGGATGGCGGGTAAAGGAAAAGGTCATTTTTAAAAATGCCCTTCCTTACGCAGGCAAGATAAAATGTGGATGGTTAGGTAGTTTCAGTTGTGAGTGTGATGTGTGTGTGTTCAGGCGAGCAAGAGAGTGTATCCTATATAATCCGGTTCTGTGGGGGCAGAAGGTTGTCACAAACAGTCTGGAATGTTCTGCTCAGCAATGCAGGACATGATGACCCACTTTGTATGTCATTTCCACAGTGGGGAGGGCATGTTGGTACAGAGACCCTATTACCCTCTTGCCTGGTTCTCCTCAGGGCAAATGGAAAGGTGGAGGAGCGGAGGGATTGTGGAAAAGTGTTGTGAGCTCTCCAAGGGAACCCCAGTGGGGAGGGAGGGGGACCCCGTGGCCAGCGCTTTGGGAGCACGGTGACCTAATTCGGGACGCGTGGGTGCGCCGTAGTCACTCCTCTGGTCTGTGGCAATGTCCTGGGGCTGCTCCCTCCCTCCTTTCTTGCCAGATGGATGGAACCAGCAGGGTCTGGAGCAGAGATGGGTGGGCGGAGGGGAGCAAGGTGCCGAGGCAGGTGTGTCTGCGGGACTGAATGCCGGCTCTGAGCCCGGGTTTGGGCAACCGCAACGCTGACGCTTTAGGATCTCGACCCGAACGCACTGTATCTACAGATACAGTAGATGCACCGGGCACCACCTCAGAGCCATTGATTTATTACTGCTTTCCTTTTAACTTAAATTAATTTTTTTTTTAAGAGAGCGAGCGAGAGCACGTGTGCCAGTGAGGGAGGAGCAGAGGGTGGGGTTGTCTTGAGTAGACGCTGAGCAGAGCCTGCTCGGGGCTCGGTCTCCATCTCATGACCGAGATCACGACCTGAGCTGAAACCAAGAGTCCGACGCCCAACTGACTGAGCCGCCAGGTGCCCAGATGTTTGAAGGCTTTTAAATGAAAGTCACCGTGGCGCCCGGGGGGGCTCAGTCATTAGGAGTTCAGCTCAGGTCACGGTCCCAGGCTCCTGGGATCGAGCCCCGCGTCGGGTTCCCTGCTCTTCGGGGAGCCTGCTTCCCCCTCTGCCGCTCCCCCTGCTTGCGTTCCCTCTCTCGCTGCGTCTCTCTGGGTCGAATAAATAAATAAAATCTTAAAAAAAAAAAGAATAAAAAATACATTGAAGTTGCTGATTTACAGGTTTGGCCAACTGTTTCCCCCGACAAGGCTGGTTCTACCTCGTTGTGTCAGTACGAGGTGCGAATCGAGGCCCGGGCGGGGACGGGCCACTGGCCGCACACAGGCCGTGGGGCGTCGCTGCGGAAACTGCCACCGACTCGGGCCGTGCAGCCCACGGCACCCACCGCCCCCGCGTCCCCACGAGCAGGCCGAGGACGGCACCGGCGGTCCCCTTTCTCACCTGTCACGACGGGAACCACGGTGCACCTCACTTCGGCCCAGAGCGGTGGGAAATGGAGCATATGGGGCCTCTTAGGAAGGTTAAAATGCTCAGTGTTTGAAG
Source organism: Procyon lotor (assembly GCA_028646535.1). Taxonomy (NCBI): domain Eukaryota; kingdom Metazoa; phylum Chordata; class Mammalia; order Carnivora; family Procyonidae; genus Procyon; species Procyon lotor. Next base: position 4,323 of record JAQQSY010004466.1, read on the forward strand.
GGATCCATTTCCGTTCTCTGGAGAAGCACTTTCCTTGGAGCCAGAGAGCGAGATCGCTGCCGTCGCTGGGGCCGCATGCGTGTGTGTGTGTGTGTGTGTGCACGCGCCTCTGTGTGTGCACACGCGTGTGTGCCTGTGTGCGCACGTGCCTCTGTGTGTGCGCACGCGTGTGTCTGTGTGTGTGCACGCGCCTGTGTGTGCGCACGCGTGTGTGTCTGTGTGTGTGCATGCGCCTCTGTGTGTGCACACGCGTGTGTGCCCATGTGCGCGCGCACGTGCCTGTGTGTGCACACGCGTGTGTGCCCGTGTGTGTGCGTGCACGTGCCTCTGTGCGCACGCATGTGTGCCCGTGTGTGTGCGCACGTGCCTCTGTGTGCACACGCGTGTGTGCCTGTGTGTGTGTGCGCACGTGCTTCTGTGTGCACACGCGTGTGTGCCTGTGTGTGTGCGCGCACGTGCCTCTGTGTGTGCGCACGCGTGTGTGTCTGTGTGTGCGCGTGCGCCCATGTGTGTGCGCGTGCGCCTGTGTGTGTGCCTGCACGCCCGGGTGTGTATGCGTGTGCGCGCACGCCCATGCGTGTGTGCAAGTGTGTGTGCCCGTGTGTGTGTGCGTGCGCCTGTGTGTGTGTGCCTGTGCGCCCGTGTGTGCACGCGCACGTGCCCGTGTGTGTGTGCGTGTGCGCACGCCCGTGTGTGTGTGTGCGCGCGTGCACGCGCGCACATGCGCGTGCCTGCACCGCGTGTGGGGAGGAACGCACACCCCACCGGGCTCCCGGGCGCGTCCCCGACAGACAGAGCGGGAAGGACCACACTTGCCACCTGCCCGGCAGTTCTGGGCAAACCGTGGGCCCTGCCGGTGCCGCAGCCCCAAGCGGTGCTGAGTGCAGAGCCTTCGGACGCAAACCCCGCTCCTGTGAACACGACCCCCCGACAGCGGGGCCTCTCCCCCTTTCCAGGTGACCCGCTGTAGCCCCAGAATCCCACCTTTGCTTGGACAAGGATCTAAAATGGAAAGATGAGGGGCCTCTGGGGGCTCAGGGCGTGAAGCCTCCGACTCTTGATTTCAGCTCAGGGCATGATCTCAGGGTTGTGGGATCGAGCCCCGTGTGGGGCTCCACGCTCTGCTGGGAGTTGTCTCTCTCCCTCTCCCTGTGCCCCTCTTCCTGTGTGCATGTGCTCTCTCTCTCTCTCTCTCTCTGAAATAAATAAATCTTAAAAAAGATAAAGTGGAAAGGTGATCTCGGACTTCTGAGCCTTCAGCACGGGGGTGTTTCCTGTGGACGGTCCCCCAGCCAAGTCCCTCCACACCTGGGAGCGCCTGCCCTGAGGCCGTGGAGAGCCGGCCCCTGGGTGATGGGGACCGGGCCGTGGGGCTCCTGTCCTCCGCGGGCCGGTCAGAGCCAGAGCCTTTCCTGCAGCTCTGGCGGGCTCCGCCCTCCCAAGGCAGGGATGGTGAAGTCACCTGCCTCAGGCCACCCAGCCTCTGACCTGGGACGCCCCACAGCTGCCGGTCCCAAGGCCAGAGGCTCCATGCGGAATGGGACTTGCACCGTGGAGACTCCGGGGTGCTGTGAAGGCCGCGCAGCGGCTCTGCTTTCTCCTGCTCACGACCCACAAGGGGCCTGACGGAGGCCGGGTTCTGGGAGCCGGCTGGGCTCCGGGGCTCCGGGGGCTCTGGGTGCAGGGATCCCCACGCGCGGGAGCTCCAGGCAGGCTGGGGGGAGGTGCCCACCCCCAAAGACTGGCTCAGAAGGGAGGGCCTAGCAGGTTCCTGCAAGTCTGAGGAGCCAGAGGAGGCCCCTAAACCTGTCTTACTGGTTTCTCCCCAGTATTTGGCCCACAGAGCCAGCGGGGAAGGGGGAAGGGAGGGCTGAGTAGGTTTTGTACCTGGGGAGCCATCGATACTGAGGGCCTGAGCCAGAGGCCCACTCACGCGCCAGTGCCCGACACACACACACAGACACATGCACACACATGTGCGTGCACACACACTCACGGCTACTGCGTGAGCAGTGGGGAGTAAGATCTCCCCTCCCTGTTGCCTGTGGGGATGGCTGCTTCCACCCTGTTCCCCAGCCCAGGGAGCGGCTGCTCTCACTGCAGCAGGGTCAGGGAGATGAACTGAGAGCGGCCGCGGAGGGAGGGAGTCCCGGGCAGGAGAGCGGACCTCCAACAGGTGACCCCAGGGAGGCCCCCCTGCTGGTCTCGGCTCTGCCCACCTCTGCTCTCTGTTCTCATTGGCTCTGGCGGGGGAGGGGGCTCCTTTCTCAGCAACTTGGGTGCCCCCCCACTCAAGTGTGGGGTCCTTTTTTTTTCCTTTTAAAGATTTTATTTATTATTTGACAGAGAGAGACACAGCAAGACAGCAAGAGCAGGAACACAAGCAGTGAGAGCCCGAGAGGGAGAAGCAGGCTTCTGGCCGAGCTGGGAGCTGGCTCGACCCCGGCACCCACTCAGGTGTGGTCCTTCTATGCAGGCAGCCTTTCTTCGCCTCCCTCGCACTCAGCGGTGGGGGACAACCTCCTAGCCTCAGACTCATCCCTGATGGACACCCCGTCCCAATGCACAGGGAGCCCCGTGAGAGGTGCGGCCCCACAAAGAGACACCCTGGATGCGAGGGGCCCCAGCTCCCTCCCGCCGCTTCCAAAGAGCTGGGCCGGCCTCTGTGCCGGGGCTGCAGAGGAGGAAGGGGACTTGATCAAGCTGGATTAGGTTCCGGTGACGCCTGTCACCTTGTCCCCCTTTCCCAGCCCCGAGTTCAACTCTCAGATGCCCCGTGGTGTTCGTTTGTCACTGGGGAGCAGCGGTCCCTGATGCTGGCCCCGTGCAGCTGGCCGGCCCCTCACCTGCCGAGGCAGGAGGCCGGGTGGGGAGGGTGAGGGAGTGAATTCCATATGGCTTCATGCTCTGAGCAGAGAGCACACCGTATCGGAGAGGAAGCAAGGTCCAACGTGGCAGGCGGAGGGTGGGGAGGTACTCACAGGAGCCGCGGCCCCCTCCCCAGTTCCTGGGTGGCCTTGGCCATAGGCCTGTCCTTCCCGAGACTCATTCTGTCCACGGGGAGAGTGAGCGACAATCATTCTCACCTTCCAGTCCCATGAGGACACTCGCTAGATGCTCTTTCTAAATACAAGTCTCTGCTCGGAGCGGAAGTGCGTTGTTAGATCTGATGTCCAAGAAGAGACTGATGTCAGAGCCTCGGACTGTTTGATGCGGCTAAAACCTCCGGGCAGATGAGTTTAGTTTATCAGTGCAATCAAGGGAGGTGTAATAGCCAACTGGAGGCTGAGGTCCTCCTCTTCTGGAGTGTGGGTTCACATCAAACACAAACCAGCTTGTTACCAGAGATGAGGTTTATCCTAGAGTAATAATGCCTTCCGTTGATCAAAGATGCTTTGATATTTGATCTCACGTGCCCTGATCCTATATGGTGGACCCAGCATCCTATTTTATAGATGAAGATATTAAGACCCAAGTTAAGTTTCCCAATCCACCGCGGAGCTAGAACAAAGAGCTTCCGTCTCCTGATAGCATCTGAAAAGTTCTTATTTATGACGCATCCTCTAACACCAGGGGAAATTGAGAAAAGGTGAAGCATCTTGGATTTTTAATCACAAGTCCTGCTAATAAGGTAAGAAGAAGATGTAAAATGTAGATTTATGTCTTCCAATATCCTGAAGAGCACATCCTCGCTGTCCGGAGCCCTAGCTGTCCCAGGTCACGTGCGAAGCAGGAGCGACCCAGGGCGGCCTCGTTCTCCACCCGATACCGGCTGCTGGTTTCACTGAGAAACCGATTGCTCAATGTTTATCGAGGTCTCCATACTATTGCAGCACAAAGATGAAACAGCAGCCCTTTGCCAAGACGTCTTTGTAAAAGGAGTTAGACAGATGGCACATTTCCCTTTGTGTCTCTCTCTCCATCCGGGTCCCCCGGCTCGAGAGTGGGCTTGGGGGGCGGGTGTGCCCCGCTGAGGGAGATGTTCGGCCGCCCTCTAGGGAAGGACAGACTCCTCCGTCCGTCTGAGGGGCTGAGCCAGAGAGAGCTGAAACTCACTGTTCCTCGGGAGAGTGAAGGGGTCCGTTCTGTACATAGAGGCACAGGAAGGGGGGAGTCCTGGGAATGTGCAGGGACCATGGGGAGAGCTGCTTGAGGAAGACACCCCAGAGATCCCAGCGCCAACGTCCCCCCAGAGCCTCGGCTCTCACTTGCTAAGGACTTGGGAATAGTCTCCGAGGGCTGAGCTCTTGGTCTGGACTCTGCTTCTCGGAGCAGGGGGCAGAGATGACTTCCTTCCAGAGACCCCAGAAGACTGGGGGCCACACGCTCCCCAGCACCCCCACAGTTCCCGGGCAGGACCCCGAACCCCTCCCGGGTCTTCACAGAGAAGCTTGACCCCAGCAATGGAACGGGATCAAGGGAATCACAGACCCATAGGAGAGGTATTCTGGGGCGGAGGGGGACAGGAAGCCTCTTCCTCACCCCCCTCCCCCCCCGGAAATCACACGTGGAACATTCATGTCTTAAACTGCACCACCGGGCGCCGGGGTCTGCGTGCGCCCAGGCCCCTTGCTTGCTCACAGGCGCCAGCGGCAGCCAGAAGGGCCGCATCTTCCGTCTATAGATCTGGCGGCAGCCCTGGGCTGGGAATTTAAGGATGCCCACTGGTCCACCCTGGTAGAATTGCAAGCCATTCCCCCACATCCGCCTCTCCTGGGAGCACAGGCAGGAAGGCCGGACAGTCCCCGTCTCCTCCAGGACCTGCCGTGTCCACCGAGGGAGGCTCCCTTTCCCTCCCCAGCCATGGTCTTTGTGAGCAGCTCCCAGGGTGGCACGTGGGCTGTCGGGGCCCCGGGAGGCTGGCAGGCCTCTGATGGCCGCCACGCTGGCTCCCTCCAGCCTCTCCGGGGGCGCTCCCTGCCACACCAGTTCCTGCATTTCTGGTCTGCCGCTGGTCTGTCCCTCCCTGGGAGGAGGATTTCGCCCAAGGACACGGGGAGGGTGGAGAGCCTTTCCCCTCCCTTCGCTCCGACTGCAGAAAAGGAGGGGGTTCCCGTCCCGTGGCAAGGCTGCCACAGCAGCTCTGCCCTCAAGCAGACCGGCCTGCCCGTCTCGGTCGCTGGTCCCCAGCTCTGCCGCCAGCGCTCTGAGCCGGTCGGCAGCTCTGTGACAGGGCACCATGGCTGAGGAGCTGTCCGCCGAACAGGTGGCCGAGTTCAAGGGGGCTTTCTCCCGATTTGACAAGAACGGGGATGGCACCATCGACACCCAGGAGCTGGGCGCTGTGATGCAGGCCCTGGGCAAGAACCTGTCGGAAGCCGAGCTGAAGGAGCTCATCGCCCGGGTGGACACGGACGGCGACGGGGTCATCAGCTTCCAAGAGTTCCTGGCGGAGATGGTTAAGAGGATGAAGTCCTGGGGCGGCCAGCAGGATATAGCGGAAGTCTTCCGCGCCTTCGACCTGGACAGCGACGGCCGCATCAGCGTGGACGAGCTCAAGCAGGCCATGGCCAAGCTGGGCCAGACGCTTTCCCAGGAGGAGCTGGACGCCATGATCCAGGAGGCCGACGTGAACAAGGATGGGCAGGTGGATTACGAGGAGTTCCTGCGCATCCTCTCCCAGAAGTGAGGCCCGCCCGGCACCTGGCCCGTCTCCTGCCTGGCTGGCCCTCATGCCTTCTTGGGGCCCCTGCTTCTGCGGCGGGACGTCAAGGGGCAGTCTGGGTGGTGGGTGGGAAACGACCTCCCTCCCCTTTTTTAGGCCTGGGCTCTGCGCTCCCTGTGCCTGGCGAGACCCTAGAGCCGCTCCTGCGGGGGTACGGGGAGCCCTTGCCTCACCGGGCTGTGCTGAGGAAACCCAAAGCCATGGTGGTTGAAATAAAGGGCATGTGCGCTCCGAGGGTGGTGTGTGCTTGAATGTTTGCTTGCAAAGTAGAACATCGAAGCCTCCCCCAGCATCTCCTGATGCCCCGGGGAGAAGAGGTGCAGGAGGGGTGTGTTCGGCTGGGAGAGGACGCAGAAGGCACGTTTCTTTGACTCAAGGTCCTGCCCGAGCTCCGGGGTCCAGACCGGAGGCTGGAGGCCGGAGCTCGGGACTGTGACACTGTCTACACCACAGTCAAGTTACCGTCCTTTGCACGTCATCGTCCTCTGCTGTCCCCAACCCCGTGCGACGTGCGGTTTGTGGCACCGCCTGTGAATCAGGCCAGAACCAGGCCCATTGGAGGCTGCTCATCACAGTTTGCAAGGCTCCCTTCCTGGTCCTGGTTCTCGGAGGCGACTTAACCCGAGGTCGCCCTGCCCGGGAGGAAGCCGAGGCCCAGGGCGGCGTCGGGGTAAAATCCTGGGGTTGTGGGGGAGGCAGGCCGAGCCCCGGGCCTCAGGACTGGGAAAGGACACAGGGTTTCCCAGTGTCGTCTGCAACCAGCTGTGCGGCCCGGGGGTCGTGCGCTGGCCGGCTTCTGCTTCCTCCTTCGTGAAATAAGTTTTTCTTTTGCTTTTGGCGACGAATGACTCTGTCTTACACCTGCTGTGCCAAGTCAGTGGTTCTCCGCTCAGGCTGGGGAGACAGAGCCAGCCTCCCTGGGGGTTATTGCAAAATACCGGTGCCCGCCCTTCCCTGCCTGCCCCTCATTCCAGCGTAGGGGGTGCGGGGGGAGTGGCAGAGCCCGACCAGCTTACCCCCAGTGCAGCGGCGGCAGGGCCAGGTCACAGGGGGGTCAGGGGGGCTACTGCGGCTCAGATGACGTCTTTCTGTTTTCTTTTCTCCCATTTGACATCGTTGTGGGCCATCCCAGTCTCTTGGGACCCTCACCTGCCCCTAACTCCTCCTTCCCAGCCCTGTCCTGAGATCAAGTCCCCAAGTACGGCCAGGTCCCCTCCGAGGCCCCCACAGGTGTCAGACACAGCAGGGCAGGTCCTGGGTTGAGGGCTGGGGGAGCTGGTGGTCTGGGGGGGGCGTGTTCTGAGACAGGAAAGGAGTCTCACGACCCCTAAGGTTCTGAGGGAGGCAGGGGACAGACCAGGGAGTGAGATGACACAAGTGTGGGATCTGGGGGAGGTATGGACGTGACAATAAGGACAAGGGGGGAAGGCAGCCAGCAGGCCTGGGTGGTGAGGGAAGGAGAGGCAGAAATACGCCCCGGGTGTAGCTCAGGGGTGGTTCCCTCCAGAAAGTCCCTGTCCCCTTATAGACGTAGGTCACAGAGGTCTGAGTTTCTAAACTAGTGAGTCTCAAATGCTAAGCTGGCCCAAGGTGAAGGTTTCCAGGCTTTGGGTGGAAATAGGAAAAAATAAAGACTTTTCCAACTAGCTTAAACGTAGGCCGTGCTTAAGGTTCTGAGAATGTGCTCCTTCGGTATTTTCCGCCTTAAATGTCCTTTCTTCCATGAAACCACCCTGATGGGAGGTGATCGTTCTGTGGGAGTTTTTCTTTTTGTTGTTGTTTATGTTCTCACTCTGAAAAATGAAGAGTCCTTACGAAGTGCTCCAAACGAACGTGGGTGTTTCACTGTCCCACGGCCCCAAATGTCTGAGAACGCTGCTGGAGACGGTGGGGTGTAAAAGTGATTTTCTTTCTTTAAAAAAAAAAAGATACCTCCCCGCCCCCACCTGTGGCTCCTGCGTGGGAAGAGAAAACGTCCACACCCCGCATTCGGGATGGCTGTTTGCACGGGGACGAGCCCACGAGGGGCTGGCGGTGGGGGGTGGGGGGCAGGGGGGCATCCACCACGCCTTCTGGGCTGGCTGCCAGCTACAGGGTCATTAGCTCCTCTGTTCTCCGTGTTTCCAGACGTCTACAAGGAGCTCTGCTCAACATCATGCACCGGGCACTGGAGACGGGACGGGCGGAGGGAAGGAGACACGGCCCCGGGGGCTCGGAGGTGGGGCGTCTGCAGCTGCTCCCTCACGAGCTGCCCCTGGGCGGGCGTGCGGTAGAGACAGAGCTGCAGGAGCATCTCTC
>JAQQSY010004467.1:0-12284 GCA_028646535.1 Procyon lotor
GAGGTCTAGCGTGACAGCAGGGCCGGAGTCCGCAGCTGGGGCTCCGACTGAAACCCCACCTCTGGCTCCGAGGATGACGTACTCTCCCTCTCTGTGAAGCGGATGGGGTTGGGTCTTATGGCCGGCTCAGAGAGACACCCTGAAATTTGACATGCTAGTATGTTACAAGTTGACCTTACTAATGGAAAGAAGGGCTTCAGGTTATTTCGTTTTAGGCTACAGAAGTTGCCAGTAGTTAAGTAAGAATCCGATTTGGCAGTGGCATTAGAAGTCAGAGTGCTTGAAGAAAGTTATGCCTAAAGGGCACTGGGGTGGCTCGGTTAGGCAGCCAACCCTTGATTCAGCTCAGGGTCTTGAGATCGAGCTCTGCATTGGGCTCCGTGCTCAGCAGAGAGTCAGCTTTAGGACTCTCCCTCTCTTCCTCTCCATTTGCCCCTCCCTCTGCTCGTGCACGCTCACTCACTTGCTCTCTCAAATAAATAATTTTTATTTAAAAAAGGAAAGAAATAACAATTTGCACACCCTGTGGCCAGTCGAGTTAGCACACAAAATTAATTATCACAGTCATCATAGTTTTGTGGCCCTTTATAGGAAGAATGGGGCTCGATGGTCACAGATTAAACACAACAAAATACCTGGTTCCCAGAGTGATGTTGGAGGCATTGAATTTGTTGTTTATGGCGGTTGTTGTTGAAATCAAAGGAGAATTAGTAAGGTCGTCAAACATGTACTAGTAAGGTTAAGCTTACACACACACACACACACGCATGTGCACATATATGTATCTGTATAGACACACGTATGTATAGAGAGACACTTAAAGCACATGTATCATATACAGAACTATGTACACACAAACGTGTGTGTGCATGTATGTGTGTGTGTGTGTGTTGTTGAAATGAAGGAAGTGGTCGAGGTGGGGACAGTTGGAGCGCCAGTGGTAGGAGTGTGGGGTAGCAGAAGTAGTAGAAGAGGAAACATAGACAACAGGGTTTCAGTAGCCTATGAAGGAAGAGTGTCCTTGAAAATGTGTCATGTATTTTTGTGACCCTGGCATAAACGCATTCCGAGATCCACTGTAGCATCTGGTCATAGTCTTTTTCAAAAGTCTCATCACCAGTCACTTAGCTCCAGAGGAGGAGTTCTTGAGGTGGAACCCTGTTATTTATTGGAGATAGAACTTGCCCAGTTTGGGGCGTTGGGGAGTTGAGAAAGTAGATGGTCTTCTACTTCCTTGTCACCAGGCACCCGTGGAATGTCACACAGAGCCACGTGTGGCTTAGCTACTCCTGTTCTTAGCTCCAAAATGGATGGCCCACTGGAAGGAGTAGGGAAAGAAGCTGGGCTTTCAACTTGGCTTTACCTCCCTAATAAAGCAAATACAAAAGTGCACCCAACAGGTTTTGCTCTTCACGTCTCAGTTTTTCCACCTAGTAGAGGCTCTTCTTTAGATTTTCCAGAGCCTTCTTGCCCTGGAAATGTCCAACTTACCCTGTTGTCATGTGGTACAGGAGAAGATGAGACAGAGTACATCTCATCATTGAGAGTGTTGGCAGACACTGACCACATGGTAGCGGAGCTATTCCTGCACTAAACGAGCACAGTGAGCCAAGGAAGAAATAAGGCTCTGGAATCCTAAACGACTGCCTGAGACCCACACAGCCAGTAAGAGAAGGACGTGAGGAACCTAAGTACGGCCGCTAACACACGTCAGACCCGCCACAATTGTAGCTAATTCTGTGATGGGCCGTTTCACTGTTCCACCGAGTGAACAGGTGTTAGAGTGAGCTGTGTGAGCTACTTCTCTAGAACATATGGCCTTGCACAGAGGTCGACTAAATTATTTTTCAGAAGACGTGGCCTAGGGGTTGACATGGCAAGTAGAAACAATTGTTAGAGGAGGTCACAAGTCCATGATTCAACCAGAGACCCCACTGTTCAAAAACTGATTTTGAAGATAGAATTCCTTGAGTACAGCTCCTTTACCTCTTTGGTTAGGTTTATTCCCAGGTATCTTATCCCAGGTTCTTGGTGTTACAGTAAATGGAATCGATTCTCTAATTCCCCTTTCCATATTTTCATTGTTAGTGTATAGCAAAGCAACTGATTTCTGTGCATTGCTTTTGTATCCTGACACATTACTGAATTGCTGGATGAGTTCTAGTAGTTTGGGGGTGGAGTCTTTTGGGTTTTCCATATAAAGTATCACGTCATCTGCGAAGAGAGAGAGTTTGACTTCTTTTTTGTCAATTTGAATACCTTTTATTTCTTTTTGTCTGATTGCTGTCGCTAGGACTTCTAGCACTATGTTGAACAAGAGTGGTGAGAATGGGTATCCTTGTCATGTTCCTGATCTCAAAGGGAAGGCTGTCGGCTTTTCCCCATTGAGAATGATATTTGCTCTGGGCTTTTCATAGATAGATTTTATGATGTTGAGGAACGTTCCTTCTATCCCTATACTTTGAAGAGTTTTAATCAGGAACGGATGCTGAAATTTGTCAAATGCTTTTTCTACATCAATTGAGAGGACCATGTGGTTCTTCTCTCTCCTCTTACTGATTTGTTCTATCACATTGATTGATTTGCGAATGTTGAACCACCCTTGCATCCCAGGGATAAATCCCACCTGGTCATGATGAGTAATCTTTTGAATGTGCTGTTGGATCCTATTAGCTAGGATCTTGTTGAGAATCTTGGCATCCATATTCATCAGGGATATTGGTCTGAAATTCTCCTTTTTGATGGGGTCTTTGTTTGGTTTGGGGATCAGGTTAATGCTGGCTTCATGGAAAGAGTCTGGAAATTTTCCTTCTGTTTCTATTTTTTGAAACAGTTTCAGGAGAATAGGTATTATTTCTTCCTTGTAAGTTTGGTAGAATTCCCCAGGGAATCTATCAGGTCCTGGACTTTTGTTTTTTGGGAGGTTTTTGATCACTGCTTCAATCTCTTTACTAGATATTGGTTTATTCAGGTTGTCGATTTCTTCCTTTTTCAGTCTTGGAAGATTATAGGTTTCCAGGAATGCATCCATTTCTTCTAGGCTGTTTAACTTATTGGCATATAGAATTCCAAAAAATCAAACCCAATTAGAAAATTTCTTTTGTAAGTCATCTGTGACACTAAACTCACATTTACAGAGGTGTTGTTTCATCTTGAACATACATAGTGTTGAAGATATCATTAAGAGACAATGTAATACTTAAGTTATTAGAGGCTTTCTGTGAGAAAGTCAGTAAAGAGAGAAAGTTGATGCTATGTCTGTAATAAAAAGAACTTTCCAAAATGCATACTTCAAAAAAAAAAACCTTCAGTTGGGTATAATTGACATGTAATATTATATCATTTTCAGGTGTACAATATATATATATACATTGTGTATATATATATATATATGTGTATATACAAATGATTATTTGTATATATATTGTAAAATGGTCACAATAAGTCTATTAATGTCTGTCACCATGCATAGTTAGAATTTCTTCTTGTGATGAGATCTTCTAAGCTCTACTATCTTAACTTTCAGAGATGAAATACAGTATTATTAACTGTAATCAACATGAGGTACATTATATCCCCATAACTTATTTTATAACTGGAAGTATGTAACTTTGACCACCACCCTTCACCCATTTCTCCAAACTCCACCCCTCACCTTTGTCAATCATCATTCTGCTGTTCTCTGTACCTGTGAGTTCAGAGATTGTTTGCTTTCTTCTCTTTTCTTTCTTTTTCTTTTCTTTCTTTTTTTTTTAGATGACACATATAAGTGAGATCATATGGTAGTTGCCTTTCTCTATCTGCTTCTTTCACCTAGCATAATGCTCTCAAGGTTCATCTGTATTTTCACAAATGGCAAGATTTCTTTTTTTATGGCCGAATGGTTTGTGTGTGTGTGTGTGTGTGTGTGTGTGTGTGTGTGTATTCATTGTATATATGTATCACATTTCCTTAACCATCCATCAGTTGACATTTAGGTTGCTTCCCTTATTTGCTATTATAAATAATGGTACATAAGCATGAAGGTGCTCATATATCTTTTTGAGTTAGTGTTTTCGGGTCCTTCAGATAGAAACTCAGAAGTGGATCATACTGCTGTTCTATTTTTAATTTATTGTGGAAACTCCATTTTGTTTTCTGAAACAACTGCGCCGATTTATATTCTCACGTAACAGCTCACAAGGGGTTCCCTTTTGTCCACATCGCATTAACATTTTTTATTTCTGGTCTTTTTGGTAATAGCCATTCTAACTGGTATGAGGTGATACTTCTTTGTGGTTTTGATTTGCATTTCCCTGACTACTGATGTTAAGCATCTTTTAAAGTACCTATTGGCCATCTCGGTCTTCTCTGGGAAAAAAGTCTATTCAGATATTCTGCCCATTTCTTAATTGGATTGTTTAGGGGTTTTTCTATTGAGCTGTAGAAGTTCTTTATATATTTTTGATAATGACCCCTTATCACAGATCTGATTTGTAAATATTCTCTCCCAACTATAGGTTGCTTTTTTTTCATTTTGTTGATGGTTTTCTTCACTGTGAAAGATTTACCTTTCCAGAGAATCAGCTCTTACATTTGTTGATCTTTTCTGTTATCTTTTCATTTATTTCTTCTTTGATCCTTGTAATTTCCTTCCTTCTACTGACTTTGAGCTTCATTTGTTCTTCTTTTTCTAGTTCCTTGAGGGGTAATGTTGGGATGTTCGTCTGAGATTTTTCTTATTTCTTGAGGTAGGCATTTATCTCTATGAACTTTCCTCTTAGAAATGCTTTTGCTTATTCCCATACGTTTAAGTACGTTGTAGTTTCATTTTCATGTCTCTCAGGGTATTTTTTTATTTCTCTTCTCATCTTTGACCAATAACATGCTGTTTAATCTCTATAAAAATATATTTGTGAATTTTCTGATTATTTTTTTATAATTTGTAGTTTTATACCATTGTGGTCCAAAAAGGTCCTTGATATAATTTCAATATTCTTTATTTGTTAAGACTTGTTTTGTGGCTTAACATATGATCTGTCCTGGAGAATGTTCTATTCACACTTGAGAAAAATGTATACTCTGCTGCTTTTGAGTGATATGTTCTTATATATCAGTTAAGTCCATCTGGTCTAATGTGTCATTTAAGGCCAAAGTTTCCTTATTGATTTTCTGTTTGAATGATCTATCCATTGGTGGAATTGGGGTATCAAATTCCCTTACCATTATTGTATTACTGTCTGTTTCTCCCTTTAGGTCTGTTAATAAGTGCTATATATATTAAGGCGCTTCTGTGTTGGGTGCGTAAATATTTACAAATGTTGTATCTTCTTATTGGATTGGCCTCTTTATCATTATGTAATGCTTTCTTTATCTTTTATTAACAATCTTTGTTTTAAAGTCTATTTTGTCTGATGTAAGTATCGCTACCCCAACTTTCTTTTGGTTTTCATTTGCGTGGAATATCTTTTTCCAACTCTTCACTTTCAGTCTGTGTGTCCTTAAATTAGAATATCAGTCTCTGGTAGGTAGCATATAGGTGGGCCTTGTTTTCTCATTCATTCAGCCACTCTGTCTTTTGATTAGAGAATTTCACCCATTTACATTTAAGCAATTATTGATAAATTTTTCTTGCCATTTTGTTAATTGTTTCCTCCATGTTCTATAGTTTTCCCTTTCCCTTCATTCTTCTCTTTCACTTTCCCTTTGTGGTTTGATGACTTTCTTTAGTGGTATGCTTAGATTTCCTCCTCATTATCTTTTGTATATATACAATAGGTTTTTGCTTTGCAGTTACCATAAGGCTTACATATAGCAATTTAGATTTATAACAGTCTATCTTAACCTGATAACTTGAGTTCGAACACATTCTAAAGCTCTACATTTTTACTCTAGCCCCAAGTTTCATATTTTTAATGTCACATTTTCACCTTTTTTGTATATCTCTTAACTAATTATTGCAATTATAGTTATTACTGTTGTTTTTAATATTCATATTGGTTTTATGTGATTAATCCACTACCTTATTATATATTTACCTTTACCATATAGTTACCTTTACCTATACTTTTATATATTTTCTTGTTACTAATTAGTGCCCTTTCTTTTCACATAAAGAACTTGCTTTAACATTTTTTATAAAGTTGATTAGGTGGTGATGAACTCTTTTACCTTTTGCTGGTTTGGAAAATTCTATTTCCCCTTCAGTTCTTAATATTATCTTTGCCAGGTGGAATAATAAATTATTTTTCTTCCAGCACTTTGAATAAATCATCCCATTCTTTTCTGGACTACAAAGTTTCTACTGAAGAAATCTCATAGTTTTATGTGCACTCCTTTGTATGTAACAAGTTGTTTTTTTCTTCCTGGTTGCAGCCTTCTCTTTATCTTTAATTTTCAACAAAATGTATCTTTGTGTGAGTCTCCTTGGACTTATTTCATTTGGAACTCTCTGGTCTTCCTAGATGTGTGTGTGTCTGCGTCTGTGTGTGTCTGTGTGTGTGTTTTCTCCAGGTTAGAGAATTTTTTTTTTCAGGTTAGAGAAATTTTCAATAATTATTTCCTTCTGACCCTTTCTCTCTTTTCTCCTGGGAACCCTATAATGTGAACATTAGTCAGTTTGATGTTGTCCTAGTAGTCATTTAAGCTTTCTTCACTTTTTTTCATTCTTTTTACTTTTTACTGCTCTGATTGAGTGAGTTCCAGTGTCTTGTCTTTGAGGTCACTGATCCTTTATCTTGCTTCATCTGCTCTGCTCTTGAGCCCCCTTCCTGTACTTTTCAGCTCAGTTACTGTATTCTTCAGCTTTGTGACTTCCATTGGTACTATTTATATTTTCTCCTTGTTGAAGTTCTTCCTGTGTTCATCCATTCTTCTCCTAAGTTCAGTAAACATCTTTATGACCATTACTTTGAACTCTTTCTTAGATTGTTTATCTCTCTTTTATGAAGGTTTTATCCCATGGTTTTATCTTATGAGGGTTTTTGTTTGTTTTTTCTTTGTTTTTTAATTTTTTGGGGGAACATATTCCTCTATTCCTTCATTTTGCTTGACTCTCTGTGTTGGTTTCTATATAGTAGATGAAATAGCCACCTCATCCAGTCTTGAAGGAGTGGCCTTGTGTAGGAGATAAACCTTATCATTCACTGCCCTAGCTCTTGGTGTTCTCAAACTTTTCTGATCATCCAAGCAGTCTGTTATATTTTTAATAGCTCCCAGTAGTGAGGCTATGCTAAGAGCTGTCAGTGTCCCAAAGAAGAGGACCTCGGTCAGCACCCAGATTCAGGCTGATTGGGAACTAGACCCTCTGGCAGTAGCTTTTAGAGTATGCAAACATCTACAGTCTTTATGACTACATACAAAAGCCCCACTGGCTACCAGAGCTAGGCAATCTGGATGTGTTCCCTGGGTGATGGTCAGAACAATCAGGGCTCCATATGAATGTAGAAGCTCCTTTCTGGGGGATGCCCGTGAGTAGTAGCGAGGCAGAGGGAGAGTACGAAGATGGTGGTCACTAGCTTGTGTTCCCTGAGAACTCCTCCATAGGCCTGTAGATGTGCAGCACACCTGAAGCCTGGCTCTCAGGTGGAAACTTCAGGATAAGCAAAATGGCCTCTTTAACAGACTGACTGGGGTTGTATTTCAGTCTGATGTTTATACAATGCCCTAGGGGTGACAGCCTGCCAAGAACTGTCTCTCCAATTGTTACAGTTCTGTGGGATACAGGTACATAAGCCCCCCTGGCCACCAGAATCAAGTGATCAAGGGGCATTTTCTGGGTAGCATCCACCAAAACCATGGCACTAGACTAAAAACCAGGGCATCAGGTGTGTGTAAGAGCTCCCCTCTGAGAGAGATTTGCATGCCTGGAGCTCAGCAGAGGGAGAACACAAAGATCGTACCCACCCTCCGAGGTCTCTGGAAGGGATCAGAGTCACCCATTAGATGTGTGTCAAAACATCCTTTTAAAATATTATAATTTCTCTCTTCCAATATAATAATATTGCTAGCACACTTTATTGGAATGCCTGTGTGCAGAGAGCAAATATTTCATTCAATATCCACAATACACGTTTAAATTAGATTTTATTATTACTGTTTTATAGAGTAGGAAACTGAGATTAAGGTATTTATTCAGTACTTTATAATTAGAAAGTAGAAGAGCTAAGATTCAAGTTTATATCCATCTGACCCCAAGTTCCAAGTTTGTCTATAGTTCTGTGCTGCCTCCCGATAATGTCTATAGTCCTGGAGACAGATTATAGACAGATATTTTAATAAATGTGGAAACAAAAAAATTGACACAAAGATTTATTTAAATCATAGTTATTTCTTCTCTGCAATCTAAGTTCTTTATATTGACCCAGACTGTATTAAATCAAGGCAAATTTCAGATCTGGTTTTAATGGACCAGGAAAAGGATAAAAGATATTCTCCGGTAGTAAAAAAGGAGGTTTAAATACATCTATAATATCTTTTTTCATTTTTAACATTAATCCTGGGACTACCCCTCTGTAAAGACAATTGATCTGAAAGATGCTTTCTTTTATATTCAGTTAAAATTCTTTTTGATCATCTAAAGTCAGATACTTATTCATTTCTGACAAAAGTAGTCCAAGAAATTGATTAGACATATTCTTTCAATTTTTCCACAAATTGTTTCTTATTAATAAAGTTAATTTACCATAGACCTGATGAGATTGTTAGGTCATTGGAGCATGAGATACATGGCATAGTCTATAATTTAAGGAAGTTTCTCTCGATTACTTTATGATAAGGGAGGGAAACAAAATAGAGGAGAAATTACTGATGCATTAGAGTTCATAATTTTTCCTTTTCAGCAAAATGAACTATTCATACATCTTGAGAGAATATGATTTTAAAAAACTCTGAAAATACTCATGCTGGTCAAATGAGGGAAAACAATTGGGTGGAATGTGCTTATAATAATAAATAGAGAAGGCGAGGACAAGAAAAGAGAGATTCTAGCCTCATTCTAGCTTCATTGTTTGTAAGTGCAAGTAGACAAATACACCGATAAATGGAAAAATTCAGGAAGAATACCAAAATACTAAGACCTCACTTGTGTTAAGGTGGGAAGACCATGGGTGATTCTTTTTCTCCCTGTCCTATGCTCCACATTTAGTGAAGTAGCGATTATCCATTTGCTACAAATACAGATGAAGTCCCTTTCATTTCACTCCCCAATCTCATTCTCTTTCTTCCTCCCAGCAGCAAAAAGTAATATGGAGACAGGAATGTATACATTTAGTGTATATCTTATACTTTAACTACAAATTCATATTTGTTAATGATATAGTATTTTACATTTTTTATAAATGGCATCTCATTCTATAACATGTTTTTTTTTCAGAGCTGTTTTCATATTCTATTTATGTTGATGCATGAGTCTAGTTTATTTAATGTAATTGCATATGGTAGACATTCTATTATGTGAACATAACAGTTTGTTCATCTGTTCCCTTACTGAGGGAGTGTTCCCTTACTGAGGGACATTCCAGTTGTTTTGAATGTTCACCCTTTCAAATGATGCTATATATATGAATATATATATGCCATATATATGAATATATATATATATATATGATTATCATAGCATCGTCATATAAAACCAGGTTTCCCTGGGTTACTTACTTATAAATAAAATTCCTAAACAATAGTAAACAACTTCAGTTTTACTATATATTGAAAAACTATATTCCAAAATGGTTGTGCCACTTTATATTCTCAAGCTAGTACAAAGTTCCAGTTTCTCAGTATTCTTGCCAAATGAGATACTGTTTTCAAACTTTGGGATTCTTACTTAAATTGGTGGGTGTGAACTAATTCTCATGGTCTTCATTCCACTTCCATTTACTACATGGTTGTGAATTTATTTTTTATTTTTGTGTGTGTGAATTTATTTTTATAAGCTATTCACAATTTCTCTTCTGTGATGTCTGTAATATCCATTTGTCCAATTTTCTATGAGTTTCTTTTTTCCTATTGCAGAAGTTTCCAGTGGAGTTGAGATATTCCTTGTTATAGTTCACCATTAAGTATGATATTTGTTGGAGATTAATCTAGTTAAGAGAGTTTGTGTGGAATCTTTTTTATTTTTTTGCATCTATTAAAATAATCTGGTTTTCTTTTATTGCTTCAGTTAATTAATTGTAATGGTAGATTTTCTGATGCCATCACTGACATCTTGGAATAACTTTTACTTATTTATTCTTGAGTTAATTTTAATACTGATTAATTTTTTTTTTTTTTTTTTTTTTTTTTTTAGCATTTAGTGGGTTTGAGCTAAAATGTTTTAAGTGAGATTGGTCTATATTTTTTAATTTCCGGTCATGTAGTTTTTATATCAAAATCATACTGCCCTGAGTAGGGTAGCTTTTCTTTTTCTGTTCTGTGAAACTATTCACAGGGTAGCTTTTCTCTTTTTCTCTTCTGTGAAACTATTCAAACTTGCCCATTAAACTATTTGGTGAAGGAGAAAGAGGGATGGAGTGAGTGTGAAGGTAAGTGGGAGGGAGAGTGGATGTGTCTACTATTGATTCAGGATCATTCATGTTTTATTGGCCTATCAGCCTTTGTATGTAGTTCTTTGATTGCCAGGATAATTTTATAGTTATAAGTTTGCCAATTTTCCCTGAATTTTCAGATTTATTAGCAGAAAGCTTATCATAACATTTTCTTAGATTTCTGAAAACCTGAATCTATCTCTAATTTTGTTGTCTTCCTTATCCATAATTTGTGTGCATGTGTGTAAATGCACACATGTGTGTACCTTCTCTCATTTTCATGATCAGTCATGTTGAAGTATGGTCTAATATTAATAAACCGACCTAAGGTTTCTTTTGGTTAGTATTTGGTTTGCATCTCTTTTTCCATTTATTTATAAAGGAACTTTGGTTTGCTTGGTGCTTTTTGGCGGCATTAGTTAGATTTTTAAAACATGCAAATGCTGTTTTATTAAAGTAATATATCTGCATTTATTATTCTTGATCTATTTGAATTTTATTGTATTTTATGTTTTAAATATATTATGAATTTTTTTATGTGTATATATTTTTTTCCTTTTCTGCCTTCTTTAAGTTTTCTCACTCCGTGGTCTCCTTCTACCAGTTGAGAAGTTAAACACTCTGTTTCTATTCTTTTTAGTGGCTACAGTTGAATTTTGACATCTAATTAACTAAGTCTGATGTTAATCAAAATCTTTCTCTTGCTCTTAAATGATACAAAGCTGTGAGGATAACTCTCATAGCCATCTCCCACTATCTTTCATATTATTTCATACTTGTTCATATATTTTTCATATATATTTCATATTATTTAATATTTTAATTCCATCTTATTTTTAAATTTCTATAAATTAATCATTTTAGTTGATATGTATTTATATTTGCCAGTAGCTTTATTAATTTATTTGATCACCATTATTTCTTTTTTTAATTGAAATATAATTAACATACAGTTTCTTAGTTTCAGGTGCACAATATACTGATATAACAATTGTATGTTACTCAGTACTCACCACAATAAGTGTAGTCACCATCTGTCACCACACTGTTATTACAATATTACTGACTATATTCCCTATGCTGTACTTTTCATCTCCATGACTTACTTATTTATAACTGGAAATTTGTACCTCTTAATCCCTTCACCTATTTCACCCATTCTCCTGCCAACCATCCCTCTGGTAACCACCAGTTTGTTCTCTGTATTTATGCTTCTGTTTCCTCTTTGTACATTTGTTTGTTTTTTAGATTCCACATATAAGTGAAATCATATGGTATTTGTCTTTGTCTTTGACTTATTTCACTTAGAATTATACCCTCTGGGTCCATCCACATTACCACAAATGGCAAGATTGCATTCGTTTTTTATGGATAAGTAATGTTCCATTGTGTATATATACCACTTGTTCTTTATCCATTCATCAACTGATGACACTTGGGCTGCTTCCATAACTTGGTTATTTTAAATAATGCTGCAATAAACATAAGGGTGTGTATTTAAATTAGTGTTTTCATTTTCCTTGAGTAAATACCTAGTGGTGGGATTACTAGATTGTCTGGGAATTCTATTTTTAATTTTTTGAGGGGCCTCCGTACCATTTTCACACTGATTGTCCCAATTTACATTTCCGCCAACAGTACATGAGGGTTTCTTTATCTGTATATCCTTGCAAAGGCTTGTTATTTCTTGCCTTTTTGGTTCTAGCCATTCTGACAAGTATAAAATAATATATCATCATGGTTTTAATTTGCATTTCCCTGATAATGAGTGATGTGGAA
>JAQQSY010004468.1:0-12284 GCA_028646535.1 Procyon lotor
AGAGAGAGATCACAAGTATGCAGAGAGGCAGGCAGAGAGAGGAGGGAGCAGGTTCCCGCTGAGCAGAAAGCCCGATGCAGGGCTCGATCCCAGGACCCTGAGATCATGACCTGCGCTGAAGGCAGAGGCTTAACCCACTGAGCCACCCAGGTGCCCCTTAATTTTAATTAATTAAAATTTTTGGTAGATTTCTGAACCTAAGCAATACTACCTTATACTCTTTTGGTCAACAGGAAAAGTGTTATTCCCATTTCATCAATAAGGAAATAGACTCAGGGATCCCAAATGTAAGGAGCTGAATGACAGTACCATGCAGCAAGGAAGGAACAAAGCAAGTATCGGAAATAGAATTTCTGATCCTGAGTCTAGTGCCCTACTCAGAAGCCTAGGTAGATCCTCACGACCACCTGTAGCTATGTAAAAACCACCCGTGTCCCTGAACCTGCTGCACCAATGGGATTTCCAAGATATTAGAAAAACCGTTTATCAAGCCAGCAATAGAAAATAAGTGGAGGTGTAAATGAAGAAGAGATTTAAAAAACCCCAAATTCCAAATATTTTCACCTATAATAAAAACCTACCATCCACTTTAACTAGGCATCACAATTATAAAACTAATTAATGTTTACTGACAGGCTTTTTGAAGTTACAAATTTAACATCCACTTTAAAAAATCTTCTCTAAATTGCATAATGAAATACTGTCAAAATGAACTATATTTAAAATTTGCTTTGTAACTATAAAAATGTACCTATTCAGAAAAAGGAATTACAGACATCAGGTAACTGAAAGCATAATTTTGTTATCTTCAGAAAGATAGTGACAGAGTTTCTAAGAATCTGCATGTTCATTTTCTATATGTGAAACAACAGAAAAGTTTAAAATATTTTATAACATGCATTTACTTTACCACCTTTTTTGAAAATCATTCTTCTCTCTCCTTTTGGCTAGTAAGTGGAGTGAGAAGAAGACTGCTTTCCAAACTCCCTAACAATTGTTAAATATTTAAAAATAGACTCCAGTAAAAAAAAGGAGTATTTTCCATTTATCTGCCTATTTTTACAGTGCTTGTCGTAACTGGTCATGGTGCACTTATATTATTTTCTATAGGTAGGACCAAATTATAAGTGAAATTTTTCTAAAGTAGGTTTTCCCCTGCCTGCATTAGCCACATTCTCGCCCACTTTGCCACCCAAAGATATCGGCAGACTCCTGGCAGAGGATTCAGAACATTCTGCTGCTTATAAAAGAGAAACCACCACCCACTCAAGACAGCAACTGCCAGCTGTTTAGTTTTACATTTTGGTCAAGAAAAATTTAAGGAAATTGAAGTCATTCTTCTTTCTCTTTTACCCACAAATCCACTATCCCATAGCTGGACATACACAGAAATTATGACTGATGATTATGACTGGTGACTACCGATACACCATGAATTTGTCTTTAAATATTAACAACCTAGTTTAGTTAAAAAAAATTTTATTGGACTGTTCAGGCAGATGCTGCAAATATTATTTAGTAGACAGCATTTACAGATACATATGGAGGGACACCTGGGTGGCTCAGTCAGTTAAGCGCCTGCTTTTGGCTTAGGTTGTGATCCCAGGGTTTTGGGATGGAGCCCCGCATCGGGGGGTCCCTGCTCAGTGGAGAGTCTGCTTCTCCTTCTCATTCTCTCTCTCTCTCTCTTTCAGATAAATAAAATATTTTTTTCTAAAAAAAAAAAAGATACATATGGAAACAAAATAAAAAGGCATAATTACGGCTTTCTTGAAAACTTTTAATCTAAAGATATCAAGAATGTATGTAAATTACATATGTAATTAAGCATCTTATAAAGACACTATATTACTGTATTTGAAAGCACAGAAAATTTTCACAATCTTTGAAAATGATAGAAACAACACATTTGGAGCTTTATAAAGAAGATAAATTTTTAAAGTTGGAAGGAACAGAATTTTTTTTTTATCTTAGAATTGTAGCTAAATATAAGTTGCCTATACTTACAGATTCAAACAGATATGACAAGTCAAGGAACTAATCTAATCTTATCCAGTTATTTATAATCTATGGGCCAAAGAGTCATTGGAAGAGTTACATGGATGTACAAATTATGATCTTTAGTCTAAAATAAAGATATAATTTTATATCTTTGGAGGAAAAGATAAAGATAAAATATAAAATCATTTAAAAGCATAGCAGTTTTTTTCCATTACGCACAACCTCAATCAACGAATATGAAAAATACAATTACTTGTGTGTTAGGGGTATAGAGTTTCTCATTTTCAAAGCAGGTCAGGGGCCTTTAGCTAACATACAAGGTTTCTTCTGGCTCTAAAATTCTGTGATTTTAAGAGCACTAAGGACTATTATGAATCTTTAGAACTATTACATTATAAATATGTATACACATTTACAAATGTATATACAAATGATGCTTGCTATGCCCCCAAGCACTGGACTAGCTTTTGTTACAAAGATGAACAAGCCAGGATTCCAGACTTAATCTCAAACTGACACAAGAGACAGATACATGAACAAATAATACAGCCTAATAAATGCTGCAGAAGAATGACTTCAAGTTCTCAGGGAGCACAAGGGTATTATTAATATCACCTAGGGGAGCCTGAGAAGACAAGGATCTATGAATTGGGTCTTGATAGGTGAGGAGTAGGGTAGAAAGAGCAAGCATTCTAGACAGATGGTACAGCTCCTACAAAGGCATAGAGTTGTGAAAATGCATGACATGTTTGGGCAGCCAGTTCTGGTATGGTTTGATATTAAGAAATTTGGAGGAAAAGCAAGAGGAAACTAAAATATAAAATGGACTGGAACAGATAGTTAAAGGTCCTGAAGCATATCACGCTAGCCAATTAAGACTTAATTCCATTAGGCATAGGGTTACTGAAAAAGTTTAAGGAAAGGAGTGATATAAACAAATTTTAGGATTATAACTCTGTGGAAGGATGATGGAGAAACTAGTGTGGGGGGAGAGGGGGTTAGGCAGTTACAATAATTTTGGTGAAAGAAGGAATAATACAGAGCAGAGCGAGTGGAAATGCAGAACCAAGGATAAAGGTTTCCGGCTGGGACAGGAGGATGGATACTGGTACCATTGTCAGAAATGGGATACAGAAGAAAAGCAGGAAGAAAACCAGAAGAGTAGTATCTCACCCCCCCCCCCCACCCCCCAAAGAGTAGTGTTCCCTGGAAGGCAGTTTCAAGAAAGAGGGAATAGTTATATCCACGTAATACGCTGTAAAGCTGAAAAGTGAAAACCGAAAGGGTCCCTCTTCCCTCCTCTCAATGGTAAGCTCCCAGGTGGGTTTAGACAGGAAGAAAAGAGAAACGGAAGATGCATCCAGACAAGGTTAGTGCCAGACTTCAAGAAACTTTCCGCACCTCAGACCCGGAAAGAGGAGCTCACAGCTGGGGCCCAGGAAAAGGAAGTACTGCTCCAAGGAGTGGGTAAGCAGCACCGGGAAACGGCCAGGGTTAGGCGAGCGGCTAGCAGTTCCAGAGATGCGAGGAACCACAACGGCCCAGGAAAGGGAAACTTCAGCTCCCTACGCCCGCTCTTGTCCCTCGATTTCTTTCCACTTACTCTGGTCTCAATCCCTCGCAGCCGTCAGTTGTGGCGTTAGGACTCAAAGCCTCGGCTAACAGGGACCTACGCACCCAAGGGAAGAGACTCCTCTCGCCTGTTCAGCTTCTTCAGCCAGTAGACGCAGAACCCAGCAGAGACTGTCAGGGGAGGTGCGGCTGCAAAGGTCAGCGAAGCTCAGCCCCATCACTGGCCGGAGGAAAACCTCCACAGATTCCCTGCGACCAGAGCTCTCAGAGCGCTCAAACCTCGCGAGATTTCCTGCTTCACGTAACGGGGGGCGCGCAGAGCCGAGAGATTCATTTGAGGCTTCTCGTAGACATGCGCGAGAGGTGGGGGCGGTTCCCTTCTACGTCCCTCCCCATTAATCTACTCAGGCCTTTGCTTGCGTTCTCGCAAAGTGTCGCGAGTTTTGCCAGGGGAAGCCGACCTGGGTGGAGAGACCGAGAAGGGGAGGTCGGGTGGGAGGGCCGTGCGCTTAAGGGGCCGTGGCTGGTTTAGCCGGTGCTGTGGTTGGTACTTTGTTGTTGGGGAGGCTCTGAGGTCGCACGGATCAATCTTCCCAATGGGTTATTGGGAAAATTAGCGGGTAGAAAATCTTGGGGGTCGGAGGCATTTTTTTCTTAGCTCCGCCCTCTTCCTGTTCTGCGAACTGGGCGTCTGGCCCACCGAGGGGGAAGGGCAGCTTGGCGGGGCCTGAGGAAGAGGACTTTGCGCACGCGCGAGTCCGAGTGTGTGTGAGTGTTTGTGTTCACGCGCACGCGCGCGCGCTCCTGCATTTAGGAAGCCTGGGAAGGACCGGTGTGCTAGGAGATGAGCGGGGAAAGCATAGTCCCCAGTCTTTGGTACCAGACACTCCTGACTGTGCGCTGACCCTCCCCACCCAGCCAGCAGCCTTTTCCAGAGAGGCTGTGGTCCATAGCCTCTGTTCGTTTTCACTGCAGGACCAGGCACGAAAGTAAGCGAACCTCGATCCTGAGGTCTTCCCTATCCACTCACCTTGTACTTTCCACCCCCAACCCTCCAGCAGAGTATGTTTAGGTTTCTCAAAGAGTTTGCATGAAGGGGAAATGCGTTTGAAAGCAGAAGAAAATAGCTAGGTCGTAAAAAGTCTGTTTTGATGAACACTTGCTCTGCTTACCATGTGCTTTTTGAATGTGGATTGTCTGTTCAGTATAAGGTTTTATTAGCGAAGCAAGGGAGTTTTTATGAGAAAAAGTTTAAAAGTTTCTCCTCCCCAGCAGTGTGGATGGTAGCAACCAAGTTTTTCTGTTCTACATGATAAATTACTATGGTGTTAGAAAAAGCTAAGGGGGAGCCTGAATTTGGGGTCCTTATCCTAAAGTGAAGACCCGATATGTAGTTGTTTTAGGAGATGTTTATTTGGGGCTTTCCTTTTGCTGTCACTCCTCTTTCCTGTTAATTCTGGCCCACCTCAACTTTATTAAGAAGTCTTGAGACTTTGGAGGAAAGCCCAAACTGCTGGCTTGGGTTAGTTTGGGGGTTTATATGTGGTTGATGTCAATTAGCAAGAATCATCAGAAGTGTATTTTAAGAGTGTTTGTCATTTATTATGTTTGGTATTATGTAAGGGAATCAAGTACAATTATTTGTAAACATTTTTTTCTGACAATTTTAAGTTCATTCAGAAAGCAAAAAATATATATGGACTGTAATTTTGCCTGTGACTGATAGAGTGACAGCTTAATATGGTGTAGTTTATCCCTCCAATTGATAGTTACTTTCTGGTCATGACCTCATTAAATCTTGTCCTTTGTTGGATAAATTTCTTTGAATACGGATTATTTGCATTCCCTACCAAATCTTTTTGTGGACAAGACATTAATTAGGAACAATTTAAGGATATTAAGTGTCATATATGAGACATTTGGCTAACATATTTTATCCCTTACAGGTTAAAACAAAATGAAGATTTTTTCCGAATCTCATAAAACAGTATTTGTTGTAGATCACTGCCCTTACATGGCAGAATCATGCAGACAGCATGTTGAGTTTGATATGCTGGTGAAGAATAGGACCCAAGGAATCATCCCTTTGGCACCCATATCTAAATCATTGTGGACTTGTTCAGTAGAATCTTCCATGGAATATTGTAGAATAATGTATGATATATTTCCTTTCAAAAAGCTGGTGAGTGTGAAGTACAAGCAAAATCAATGATTTGGGGGATGGACTTAACTGCCTGTTGTATTTTTTACATAAGAATTTACTATAGATTTGACTTACGGCTGTTTACTGCTTTTAAAAATGTGGTATGTAGAACTCTTTTGGGGGATTAACATGCAATGTATATTTAATTGGAGCCAAAACCAATAATAGCTAACAGTTATGGAGCATTTACACGTGGCAGTCAATTCCAAATTGCATCATATTTATTTATTAACTTCTTTAATTCTCACAACAATCCTGTAAGGTAGCTACTATAACTACTGGGACAATATGCAAAGTTATAATAACCAGAATATAATTGAGAATTACCATTGAGAACTGTTGCTGGCCAAAGCAGAAGGGATGTTGGGTGTAAGCAATGTCAGATTGTGTTGGTAGGTATCATGTGAATATCAGCTTTGTTTATTATTGCCATGTTGGAGATTGAGAAATTGAGGTAAAGAGAAGAAACTTGTCCTGAGTCATACAACTAGTTAGAGGCAGAACCAGCGTTTGAACCTAAGCAGGCTGGCTGCTTATAGTTTTAGTGAATGCATACTAAACTGCTGCAGGATTTAGCCTTATTAAAAAGAAAAGCTCTTAATGCTAAGTGGAAATTGTTTTTTTCCACAGGAAGATAGATTGAGGATTGATAGATTTTAAATATGAAAATTATCTTCAGGTTTCATCATCTCAGCTGTTTTATTTTGGGAGTCATTTGGCTAGCCACAAGTGGATGATTTGCTTTGTCTCATTTGGAGCAGCCTAGGCTGAGATCTAGCCAATTCTTAGACTAGCACAGGCAGAGCAGTAACAGTAAGGCTGAACGTAGAGAATCTAATACATTCAGATATATTCCAAATTAAAATGTAAATTGTTTTTAGTCCCTCTGCAAATTGTGCCTGATGTAGGGTAAAAGAACATGAAGGGGAGGATAAGTAGTAATTTAGGATGCAGGCTTTGGTTCACATTCTGGCATCATTAGCTACCGCAGTGTGACCTTGATCATATTGCTTAATTTCTCCAAACCTCAGCTTCCTCCCATGTAAGCATAACACCTTTCTATGATGTAAGATTTCAATGGGATAATATAAGTAAAGTGGCTAGTAGAATATGTCCCTGTCAAAGAAGACTTAGGAGAGAAAACTACTTACCAAATTTATTAGGGATGCAAAACTCATATTTCATGGATAGTAAGAAAAAAGACCATGGATTAGATTATATAGTCCAAGGGAAAGAAATAGTCTCATCCTCTTTCAAAAGGAAGCAATCATCCATCATTTTATACACTTTCTAATGTATCCTTCTAATATATCATTATCATTTTTCTCAATAGTATTTTTTTGTTTGTATTTTACTTTAGAACAAAGTCCAAATGCACTATTTTGATATGCAGTTTCTTTCGTGATATAGCTACCACCTATTTCTCTGAGCTTATCTCCCACCCGTTTGCCTGCTCTGACCTTTTCACTCTTTTTTTTTTTTTTTTTTTTTTACCTTTTCACTCTTTTGAGGGTGCACATTTAGAGGCCTATGCATTTGCTGTTTGCTGTACCAGGAATTCTCTATCGCCAGCTCTATGGCTGGTTTCTTACGGTCATTTGGATTCCAGTCAATTGCCAGTTCTGATAAATTGCATTTATCACTCACTGAAACTATCTTGTGCATTTGTTTGGATTCTTCCTGTACTGCCCTCTATCTTGCCACTGTGCCCAAGCCCCTGACTTACCCCACGTTGTGAGTGATAGAACTTTTATTTGTTGCTGAATTCCCAAATCCCCAGTGCCAAGGACAGCACCTGGCATATACTAGGCATTCTATAACTATAAAGTGAATGAATGAATCAGGAAGCCAGTGCTAGAGACTGCATATTATTTTAAATATGATGTGATTGAGTGGAATTGGATGTGAATACTAATTATGTCTTTGAACTCTATCAGGTGAATTTCATTGTGAGTGACTCTGGAGCACATGTTTTAAATTCTTGGACTCAAGAAGACCAAAATTTGCAGGAGGTATGGTTAGGATTTGAGCTGTGGCCACTTCTGAAAATTATGAATGTGGTAATAGTTTCTTGAAAAACAATTTAAAAGATTTTTTATCGGTATATTATTTTCCTGTAGTTCTAGAACATCTAATACTAAAGGAAAACAGCTGTCTTCATTCCAGTCTCTCCCACTTCCTAGAAACAAACTTTCAACTCTAGCTCATCTAGTATGCGCTGCCATATTTCTAAATAATGGTTTTTACTGCTATTGATTAGAGTTCTCAATTTAAACTTTATTTTTTATCATTGCTGTTAATGAAGATTTAACTTTTATCTTTCCTGTCACCCATGCCTACCCTCTTACCTTCCCTCATTTTCTCTGTGTTGTTATATCAGAATTTTTGTTAATTTAAAATTGCATATTTGCATTATGATATCTATATTAAGTGTTATTTACTGCTAAGCTAAGTATTATATGTGGGTATTTCCTTCCTCTTTTTTAGGTTTTATTGAGATATCATTGATATATAGCCCTGTATAAGTTTAAGGTGTACAACATAATGATTTGAGTTACATGTTCTTTTGCTTTTTGTGTAACTTTTTGTTTATTCCTGCAATTTATCATTTCCTTTTTTCTTAATTTGCTTAATTTTATGTGTATCTGTTGCTGCTTTTCCTCATAGCTCTATAAAACTTGTCAATATTTTTTATCATAAATGTATGAGAAATTAGCAGCTTGTTTTTTTTCCTTGAAAAACTTCTTGGAGCACAGTCTTTTGCTCTGGTTTGAACTAACTACTTTCTAGGCCCGACGACGCTTTTTAAACATTATTTGTCTAAGGATATTGAGATTTGTGATAGATTATGTTCTTTGCTGTTGTTGAGTTGGGTGAAAGACATAAGTTTACTGGGTTCTTTACTGATGAATATGAATATGAGAGATAGGTAAAATATTTGAATACATTTTTTGACTGATTTCATGTTAAAATTTTTTTGTTAATGGATATTCTTCAGTGGAAATAATTTCATCTAAATGTAAATGGAACATTTTTAAAGAAAATGTGTTTATCACAGTGTTTGGTCTTAAAATGTGATTAGTGTTATAATATGTAAACATATCTAATCTTTTATTCTTTTGAGGTAACTCACTCGAGCAGTAGGCCTTTATTGTTTTGGCTTTGCATTTATATTATTCCAGAGTGTTCTTTATTCTTTCTTTACTTTACAAAATAATGTTAAAGAGTGTACATTCTTTCTGCTTTGTCTTTTTGAAAGGGCATGTATTTTTGCTTTACTACTTTTAAGAGGTACTATGAAGGAAGTTTGAAGCCTCTCTAGTTGTGTCTGAATAAAAATCAATACAAATTTGTATAGGTTTTCCTTACTTCACCTCTGCAGCACTGTAAAAGTTGTGCATTTGATAATGGTATGTATACTAATGATAAGAAATTTGCTACTTTCATCTGCTTTCTGAATGTGAAGGCACATTGTATCATGCTGATTGCTTTTAAATTGTGAACAGAAGGGGAAACTAGGAATGCAACCATATAGCAGTTTACTGGTGTTTAAGATTATATAAAATAATTGACATTATGTATAAATTCTGTATAATCTTGTTTGGATCAACACATTAAATGTTTAGTTTTGGTTATCCATGTCACACCTTTCCCTAGTTATTGTGAACAATCATGAGTAACAAGTGAAGTAGATTGAAGAGGAATTTTGGAGCTGTGGCTTTGACTCCTTCATTGTGCAGGTGAAGGAACAGGCCCATGGGAGCCAGAGATGGTTTGACTTACAAACCTAGATCCAGGGCTCTTTCTGTTATGGCACATTACTCTATCCTGTACCTCTTAAATGTTATCACAAAAAATGTTGGAGTTTAGAAGTTTGGGTCTGGTTTTTGTAGGCTCAATTAAATAAAGTTTGAAAGTATTGCACTAAGTATTTATTGGTATTGCACTAATGTGGGATAGGTTATATTATTTTCACTTTCAGGTTAGGAGAGATTGACCTGGGTTACACAGTATTAAAAGGCGTAGTCAGAATTTCATTCCATCTCTGTCTGACTCTAAAAGTTAAGTTTGCTTTCTGCTACTTTCCCTAGGAACACAACATCCCTAAAAAGCTACTTTTTATTGAGTTTCTCCTCTGTACCAGGGACTTTGTATAGTCATTTATATGCAGGCTTTTTTTTCTTTCTTTTCTGATACTTTTTATGAATAGGTAATACTTATATAGTTTAGAAATTAAGTTTACATATAGACACACACATGTACTTATGTACATGTCTATATACATGTATTTATAGTAAAAGATAAACCTTGAAAACTTTCCAGTTCATCCCCTGACCCCATTAGTGGTGTGCTAGACCCTGCTTATACCAACTTGAGAGAGGTGAGTGTTCAACTCCTACCAACTTTGTGTTCAGTGAAGCTTGAAAACTGCCAAATGAAAGAAATTTCATTTCTTTCAGCAGTGTTTTGTAGTTCTCAGTATTTTATTTAACCATAGATACTGGCAAACACAAGTTAGGGCTTCCTCACACCCCTGGAGAGCTGATTTATCAGCAAGTTACTGTTTATCCCCACTACTATTAGTTTTTTATGGCTCATTCCAGAGTGTCTTTATGTATATACAAAGCAAAGTCCTTCCACTTTGTTCTTTTTCAAGATTGTTTCAGCTGTTCTCTTTTTTTTTTAAGATTTTATTTATTTATTTGACAGAGAGAGATCACAAGTAGGCAGAGAGGCAGGCAGAGAGAGAGGGGGAAGCAGGCTCCTCACTGAGCAGAGAGCCCAATATGGGATCCCAGGACCCTGAGATCATGACCTGTGCCGAAGGCAGAAGCTTAACCCATTGAGCCACCCAGGTGCCCCTGTTCTCTGACTCTTAAAATTCTGTATGAATTTTAGAATCACCTTGTCAGTTTCTACAAAGAAATCAGCTGGGATTTTGACATGGATTAAGTTTAATTTGTAGTTGAGTGTGAGTAATGTTACCATTTTAACAATATTAAGTCTTCCAACCCGTAGACATGAGATGTTTTACATTCATTTAGATCTTTCATTTCTTTCAGCAGTGTTTTGTAGTTCACAGAGTATAAAATTTGCATTTCTTTTGTTGATTTTTTCCAAAGATTTTATTTTTTTGTGCTATTTTAAATGGAATTGTTTTCCTCATTTTCAGAGTTCATCACAAATGTGTAGCAGTACAATTTGTTTTTTTTGTATTGATTTTGTATCCTGTAAATTGCTGAACTTATAATTTCTGTTAGTTTTTAGTGGATTCCTTATGATTTTCTACATACAAGCCCGGGTGGCTCAGTTGGTTAAGCATCTGCCTTCAGTTTGAGTCCTGAACCCAGGGTCCTGGTATCGAACCCTGCCTCGGCTCCTTGCTGTGCGGGGAGCCTGCTTCTCCATCTCCCTCTACAGCTCCCCCTGCTTGTGTGCTCGCTCGTGCTCTCTCTCTCTCTCTTTCAAATAAATAAAAATCTTAAAAAAACAAAAACAAAACAAGAAACTTAAAAAAAAAATATCACATCATCTACAACATAGAAATAATTTTACTTCTTTCTTTCCAGTCTGGATTCCTTTTATTTCTTGTTCTTAATTGCCCTGGCCAGGACCTCTAATATAGTGTGGAACAGAAGTGATGAAAGAAGACATCCTTCTTCTGTTCCTGATCTTAGAGGGAACATATCCAGTCTTTACTATTAAGCATGATGTCATCTGTAGGTTTTTCATAGGTGCCATTTTCTGCTTAAGGAAGTTCCCATCTATATCTAGTTTGTTGAGTGTTTTTATCATGAAAGGTCCTGGATTTTGTGGAATGACTTTTCTGTGTTTGTGAAGATGATCATGGGATTTTTGAAAAATTTTATTGGTATTTATGTTAACTGATTTTCAGAGGTTAAATCAACTTCACATTCCAGGGCTATAAGTCCCATTTTGTCATGGTGTATAATTCTTTTTATGTGTTGCTGGATTTGGTTTGGTAATATTTCGTTGAGGATATTTGTGTCCATATTTATAAGATATACTGGCTGTAGTTTTCTTGTGATGTCTTTGACTTGTACATACTCTACGTCAACATAATCGTTTTCTATTTTACTTCAGCTAATGGCAGCATTAGCTGCTGTTGGGCCTCCTAATCCACGAGCAGATCCAGAATGCTGCAGCATTCTGCATGGTCTCGTTGCAGCAGTGGAAACCCTGTGTAAAATAACAGAATACCAACATGAGGCTCGTACTCTACTAATGGAAAATGCAGAACGTGTTGGAAATAGAGGACGAATAATTTGCATTACTAATGCAAAAAGGTGAGACATTAATCACAATAATTCTTTCATTGATGGAATTTTAATGTCTTTTTTTTAAATTAATTTTTATTAACATATAATGTATTATTTGCCCCAGGGTACATGTCTGTGAATCATTAGGCTTACACATTTCACAGCACTTAACAGCACATACCCTCCCCAATGTCCACAACCCAGCCACCCTATCCCTACCCACCCAC
>JAQQSY010004469.1:0-12284 GCA_028646535.1 Procyon lotor
AGACAGCCGCCCGTAACGCCCAGGTCACTCGATCCCCTGAGCTCCAACGGGGACCCGCGGCCGGGCCCAGACGGCCGGCCCTCTGAGACCGCGGGGTCAGGCCTGTGCCGGCCGTTGTCCAAACCAAGGCCTCGAGCTCCTCACCTGCCAGGCGCACTCTGCCTCCCGCGGCACCGAGCTCTGTGGCCCCGTGCCCAGGCCTCTGGAGAGGGACGCGCGAGGCTCTCGGGCCCAGGTGCTCCACCCGTGACGACCCCGCAGGGCTCTGGATGCAGCGCGTCCGTCACAGGGAACCCGGCCCACGGACAGCTGCAGCCACCGTGCGCAGTGACGCCAGGAGAAACCGGACGTTCCCCTGCGGCGTGTGGCCCGTCTGCGCACGACCACACCCTGTGTCATCCTAGGGACGGGTCATTGGATTGGGGCCACAGCCCACTTCGACCCACAAGCAGCTTGTGCACCAGAGAAGAGCTGGGCCGTCCACCTCGGCAGGCCTGCGACACCGCCGTGGGACGGAAGTGCAGAGCCCCCGACCCCGAGCACGCGGGAAACGCTGCCCACGAGTCCCTGCTCCTCGAGTCCGCGTGTGGTTCTGCATCAGGGCGGAGGGGTCAGGGCCGCCCCAGGGGGGTCCAGAGACGCCCTGATGCCTGGGCCCTCGCGGTGCTGAGCCAGATGTAGCTGCACATGTGGGGCTCGGAGCACGCACCCTCTCGGGACACCCGCCCCACGGCCCACGTGAGGGCAGCACAGAGCCCACACCTGCCGCGCCAGGAGCGGATCCGAGACGAGTTGCTGTCTTTACTGAACAGCAGCCCAACCCTGTGAGTCAAACCAGCTCCCAAAGACGGTTCCAAACAATTTATGGAAAAGCAAACCCCAGCATGACCTGTAAAGATGGTCCGTGCGAGAGCCCGAGAAACACGGGCAAGTCAGTCCCCCTGCTTTGCGTGGAAAGTGCAGTCTGGCGGGGAGTGAGGCTCCCCGTGCGCGGTGACTCCCCGGCGCAGACGCTCAGCCGCGCACACTCGGCACTGGAGGCGGAGGGGCGCACGACCCCCGACACACGCTTTCCTCAGGAAAATGTCCGAGCGAACGATTTCTGATGTGTCTGTGGTCGAGGTGGCTGGCGTCGCCGGGCCCTTCCTCCTCGCCTGTGCTCCTGCAGTTTGCGACACCTCGGTGCAGGGGACACGGAAGGCCCCGGGGACGCGGGACGCCCGAGCACAGCCCGGCCCCTGTGCACGCGGACGGACAGGAGCAGGAGGAGGCCGGCCCGGCTCAGACTCGCAGCGGTACCTCCTGCACGCGCACGCAAGGGTACACAACGAGCCTCGGCTCGCGTCTCAGGGGCTGGACTTCAAAATCCAACCGTGGAGCCATAAAGACTCAAATTATGTGTCTTCTCCGGGGCACACGAGTCCCCGAGTTCCTTTCCCCTTTCCTGCCTTGTAGACACTCGCAAAATCACAACAAAAGGAGAAGTCAGGGCCACATCCTGCACACACGTCCTGAGAAAGGCGCTGGAGAGGTCGGGCAGACGCCTCCCCAGCCTCCCGCCCGCCGGGGGCCGGCCACGAACCACAGCACGAACCACGGCGCCACCCGGGGCTCGTCTCCCAAGCTGGGGGTCAGGACGCACTGCGAGGCCCCTTCTCAGAGCGCCAGCTGTGAACTCCGAGAAACCAGGAAGAAGCCACACAAGATGGAAAGATTTACCCAGCTGCCCCCCCCCCCCCCCCCCCCCCCCCCCCCCCCCCCCCCCCCCCCCCCCCCCCCCCCCCCCCCCCCCCCCCCCCCCCCCCCCCCCCCCCCCCCCCCCCCCCCGCACACGCGGCCCTCCCCAGCCCCCCCCACACACGTGGCCCTCCCCCGCCCCCCCTGCACACGCACCAGCAGCCCCAGCAGTGGCTCAAGGCTGACCTGCGAAGCCGGCTGTTCCCACCAGCATCATCATCACAGAAACCCTCTCTCTTCTGAACGAACTTAAAATAGCTTATAATTCTGGGTTTTTAGGGGGGACTCTAGCATGTCACGGCAATGTCTGTGCATGTCCCAACTTTTAAGAACAGATATGTCATTCTGTCAGGTCTAAAAAATATTTAAACTATAAAACTATGAAGTTCTATTGAATACCGCTGTTAGTTTCACAAACACAACACAACTGTTTCAACGGCAGGAAGAATTAAGGATCGTTTCGATTGCCGTGGGCCCGTCGGAAGGCCCTGGGGGGGGTCACACGAACGCTACACGGAGAAAGATGGTGCCCCAGGGAAGGGCGGAGCCTCCGAGGTCCTTGGGGAGGGCTAGCGAGGCCCGGCCCACGTTTCATGAAACGGCTCCTTTTCCTGGCAGGACGGGCTGAAGAGCACACACGGCGACCGGAAAGGCAGCCGGGCGGCCAGGAGATGCAGGAGCCTGTGCAAAGCGCGGCCCTGGGGTGCAGAGCGGAGACCCCGCTGCCGTCCTGGGCGTGGGCGGGAGGGGGGCAGGAAGTCTGGCCGGGCCACCCCGCCTGCGGGGACAACGCCCCGACCTCTCCTGGGGCCTGGCCCAGCTGCCCCGGGGCGCCCGCTGGCAGGACCGGCGGGAACAGGACAAGGGACCAGGAAACACATTTCGATGTGGAACCAAAACAGGGGGAAAGGTTAGCTTCCAACCTCCCGAGGGGGCCGGGAGCCTCCGCCGGTTTGTCTGTGCGCCGAGCTCACAGGAATGCTAGGCGCCCGCGACCCCCTCACCCCGCCGGGGAGCTCTGTGAGGGGGACCGGTCCGCACCCACGGCGACCCTCCAGGAACCCCAAGCCCCCGCAGACGCCCCGCGGCCGAGGGAGCCCCCAGACAGAAGACAGCAGGCCCCGGCTGAGGGCACCCTGCCATCCACAAGCAGACGCAAACCTGGATATTCTGGGCTGAATCGCGTCCCCCCAAGATTCGGGGACTGGAGTCCTCACCCCGGGCCCTCAGAACGCGACCGCGTTTGGACACAGGTCACATCACGGCGAGGTCACCGGGTGGGCCCTGGTCCCGTGGCTGGCGTCCTCGTGACTCGGGGACATCTGGACCCAGACACGAGCTCAGAAGAAACACAGCCACACAGGCACGTGGGCTTCAGAAGGGGCCGCCCCCGGACCCCCGCCGGCTCCCTAACCCCTGACCCTGGGAAACCAGCATCTGCTTGGAAGCCGCCGGCCGGGGTGGCTGCAGCCTGAACACAGACCGACACACGGGGCTGACGACGCGGCCACGCGGCCCTGTGCCTCGGGGACCAGACAGCGCGGGGGGTCACACGACCGCGAGAGTGCAGAGAGGGCCCGCCAGCACTGACTGTGGCCGTCACAGTCCAGGGACACACAGGCTGTCACCGTGGGAGCCCGTGCTGAGACCGTTAGCTTTGAGGCAGTCTTATTTTTACTTAAAAATTACAGACGAGATACAGTGGGCGTAAACTGCTCCTAAAATTTTTTAAATGCCTCCAAACAGGTTCTTAAAATCCCCACGTTGGGGCACCTGGGGGCTCAGTCGTTAAGCCTCTGCCTTCGGCTCAGATTGAAATCCCAGGGTCCTGGGACCGAGCCCCACATCGGGCTCCCTGCCCAGCAGGAAGCCTGCTTCCCCCTCTGCCTTCCCTGTTTGTGTTCCCTCTCTGGCTGTGTCTCTGTCAAATAAATTTGAAAAAAAATCTAAAATTCCACATCGTGCATTAAATCAGGTGCTGGGATACGCTTGTCCTGAGAAGGCCTCTGCCTGAGCAGGCGTGGAAACTGGGGCACATCCTAACTCGACTCCGGAGAAACCAGGGTAAGTCCTGCCTTCTTGCTCTGTCTAGACTGACTCTAGTCTACACCGCACGCCGCAAGAAAGGGGGTGTCGGCTGTCTCATCATTTTAGGAACCAACCATCTCACGTTGGGTTTTTGCCACAGACTTTCAGGAGGTTCGGCTGGGTCTGCCCGGAGCCCGCGAGTCAGTGACCCCCTCGCAGCCGCGGCCGCGTCACCCTGCCGGCTGGCCCTCCTCACCACGGGGCGCGCACCGCCGGCACCTGCAGGGCCGTCTCCCTGGTGCTGCCTCCAGAGGCTGCCAGCCAAAGAGCGACGGGGAAAACACCGGCCGAGCCCAGCACGCCTGGCCCCAGGGGGAGCAGCTGTGCTTCCCGGGGGAGGGGGGCGCACTCCGCGAGGGAGGCACGTTTTCATGCCTGATAAAAATCCCGGAGCCGAAAGCACTCTGCCAGGGGTCATTAGCGGCCCACCTGTCGGGAAAGCTATTTAGTTAAAAATAAAAACGGTGGGCTGAGTAAGTGGGCCCAGAGGAGTGGCGGCCGCCTGCACACCGCGAAGAAAAGTCAACAACCTGGGCCACAGCCCTGGGAGCACCCTTGAGCTCTCCATCAGCGACTGCCGGGGAGCAGACGCCCGTCTCCTGGGATCTGGCGGACGTGTTGTGCTGCCGACGCAGGCAGGGCCGGCCGCTCTGGGGAACCAGCGAGCAAGGCCGCATCTGCACCCTCGCCGCGGCGGCAATTAGGACGGAGAGAGGAAGCCGGCGCACGGCGGAGACCAACACACAAGCAGGACAGCTGTCACTTGGTTTTAGTCAAAAAGAAAAACCAACTCAAAACACTGAGCGCACAGCTGTGCCAGCCCTCGTTAGGGGCTGACCTGTCCACACCAGAATTCGCGCGCTAGAGCCCTTCCCCTGCCCCTGGGACCACAGCCTGTGGAGGACACGGGACAAGGCCTTCTGGGGGGTCCTCGTGGAAAGGGGGTCAGAACGCAGACGCGGGGAGAGCACCACCGGGCGCCAGGGCGCAGACGGTGGGGAGCCCGCGCTGGGAGGCCTCGGGAGGGACGGGGCCCCGCCGCCCGGCCGCATGCTCACCTGCTGTAGGCCGTCGGGGACCGGGGCCGGGCCCACGGGTACGGGGGCTGTGGCACCGACAGGTACTGGTCGCAGAAGGCGCCCTTCCGGATGTGCTGGAAAGACGGAAACTCTTCGGGCAGGAAGTCAGACGTGGGCGGCGTGGTCCCCAGGTCCTCGCCGGCCGGCTCCACCTTGAGCGCCACCGAGGGACAGGGGTCCAGGGTGGTCTTGCGCGCCTTCACGGGGACGCCGTCCAGCTCCAGGCTGCCGTCAGTGCTGAGGGCGTTGATTGCGGCCACGATGGCCGAGCTGGTGTACTGGGTGCTGTTGCCCAACCACGTGTCGTCGGTGACGCTGACCCGCGGCGAGCTGCGCGGGGACGGCGTGGGCGAGTGGTGCGGGGAGCAGGACGGCTGCTGGCCGTTGAGGCCGTACTTCCTCTTGTTGCAGGGGGACGAGGGCCGGGACGTGCGGGCCCCCAGCCAGCTCTCCTCCGTGACGCTGGTGCGGGGCGAGGTGGAGGGTGAATGTCGCGGGGAGCCGAGCAGGCCGCAGGCGCCCAGGCCGCGGGGGAAGCCCTCCTCGGGGTCCGTGGTCTTGGGGGACACGCACGGCGACTGCCACGGGGACGTCTGTGGGGACGCGTAGGGGTACGAGAAGTTGGACTCGTAGGAGGAGGCCTCGGAGTTACAGCTGCGCGACGACAGGCTGCTGGCCGGGCTCAGGCAGGAGGGGTCCCGGTAGGCCTCCAGGTTG
Source organism: Procyon lotor (assembly GCA_028646535.1). NCBI lineage: Eukaryota > Metazoa > Chordata > Mammalia > Carnivora > Procyonidae > Procyon > Procyon lotor. Next base: position 5,622 of record JAQQSY010004469.1, read on the forward strand.
GGCAGGCTCAGGGTGGCCGTGGAGGGACGCCGCTTGGAGCCGGGAAGGACGTCTTCCACGTCCACGTCATGGAGAAACTGGCTGTTGCCGTGGTGCAGTCCGAGGTACGAGGTGATCTCGATGCGAGGACTCTCGAGCGCAGGGGCCCCGTTGGGCCTGGCGAGGCCGGAGGAGAGGAAGTAGCTCGGGGGCCCGCTGTCCACCGGCCCCCCGTAGCCCGGGGGCTGACCGGCCGCGGCGGCCGGCATGCCCGGGGCCGGGGTCTGCAGGTCATGGCCCGGGACCGGCAGCAGGGGCTGAGCCGAGCCGGCGAGCAGAGCCGGGCCGACGCCGGGGGGGCCGTAGCCGTGGTGCTCTGCAGGGGACGGAAGAGAAGGCGGTGTGAGCGGCGGTCTCAGAAAACACCCCCCCTCCCCCACCCCCGGTGCGGGGGGCCGCGAGGAGCGCACGGGCCCAGGCCTGCACCCCAGGACCAGCCGCTGAACCGCCACGCGGCTCGGACGGCTCCAAGGGCCCCTCCTGGCCCCCAAGGCCCGGAGCCCCTCCCCCGCCCCGCCCCGAGGGTCCTGCCCAGCACCTCCCAGCTCATCTCCTCAACACTCAGCATCGTCTCATCCACCGTCGCTTTCACCAGGAGAAGTGAGTCCTGCGACGGCAAGAACCTTTGCTGCCTTAGTAAACTAAGGCAGAGTTTACATGCGGCACAGAACAGCCCTGCAGTTTGTTAACAGACGGATCGATGGACGGTGGTGGGTGTGTGTGTGACTGGACGGACGGGGGGACAGGTGGGTGGACGGACGGATGGGTGATGGGTGAGCTGGTGGATTTTAGCTCTAAGAACCTTGACATTTAGAGATGTAATAAGCTAATCACTGTCCACGTGCCTTAACCAGTAGCCACAGAGAAACACCTCAAGGGTCAGACAATAATAGACTCTGGGGTCTCATGTAAATTCTGACTGTAGTTCACGGCCTAGAAATCCCTGTTTCAAAAAAAAAAAAAAAGCAAAGGACATTGATGTACAGCTAGACTTAAGAATCATTATATGTTAATTATAACCCCAATAAATTATGTTTTAAAAATCATTACTAGTTTAATTAGTAACTTTCAACAAAAAAAAACCCCACATCTCTGGCTTTCCTATTTGAAAAGACATTTTACAGCACCTCGGTACCTCCCCACTGCGCACCCGGAGAGGGGCGTTCCGAGTCTCTAAATAATGGAAGCGCATGAGGAAACCCGACACCAGCCCTGGGTTAGCGCCCGGCCAGCGCTCCCTCCGGCGGTGCCGTGGACCAGAGACTCACCACGGACCAACCGCGGGCAGGCTAGGGTCTCGGAGAACCGGTGCAAACCTCACCGTGTTTCCGGACAGAAATGGGCCCAGCCCCGCAGAGCCGGACGCCTCTGTCTGCTATTATTTCCAGAAGGAGCCGTTCGGCCCCTCCGGGCAGCAATCAGGCTCTCACAGGTCAAGAAGGTCTTGCTTGTGCTGCTCGGACAGCCCCCCAGGGAAACCCGTCTGCTATTCCCCAAATGGCCTTTCTTCCTCCAGGCAGGCGGCCGGGGAGCGCGCACAGACCAGCCCCCTTTCCCAGGCGGCAGCAGCATCCCAGATGCTCAGGGTCGGTGCCAAAACGCCCTGGGGGACAGAGCCCTGCCCGGGAAGAGGGAGCAGACCAAAGGGCTTCCAGAGACAGGAAGGGGTCCTGTGAGGACGGCTGGGCCTGGACGAGCCCTGGAGCTCACGCACCGAGCCACCCGGCTGCCCATCTCCAGTCGCAGGCTCCCCTCTGCTCCCACGGATCGGGGCGAGCGGGGCCCCCCCACGGACCGCGAGGGAAGGCCGGGGCCCTCGTTTCCCCAGAGGGGGAGGCAGTGGGCTGGGACCCCACCCGCCCGGTGACACCGCCTGGGACCGTGTCCTGTGCTTGCCGCGCTCGGGACTCCCCAGCCACACCCCACATACTCGCCGGCAGCCCCAACACTGCCCCAACACCGCCACCAGAGTTTAAGATGACAATCCTCGTAAAGATCAAACAAGGAGGTAAAAACCCAGGAAAGGCACTTGGTAGAGAAGGATCCTCAGGAAGAGGTGGCCTGGGGGCCACAGGTGTCACCGTGCACGTCTGCCTTCAACACCCGCACCCGGCAGACTGCGGTCCAGAGGGACCCAGAGGGACGCGGGTGGCGGGGGGCCCGGGGGGCAGCCCCACAGAAGGCAGGCTGATCCTCAGGCGGTCTGCCCGGCACACGGGACCCGCCAGGAGCGCGGGGCGCGGATGCCGGGCACCACTCGCTCCGTGAAGCCGTCGGGGAGGTTGGCCTCCACCAGGCGGCCCGGTTCCAGCTGTGAGCACATTGTGGCGCTACTCGGCGTGCACTGTACACGAATGTACTTGCACACCTACGCGCGTCTCCACACACGTGCTCCATTCGCGCACAAGAGCACACGCACGTTCAGGCACGGCTCACGCACACCTCCAGACCTCGGCCGGTCGGAGCGGCGCTGGAGCCGCAGGCCAAGCTCACGACCCTGCTCCCCACGCGGCCGATGCCCACGGTGTTAGTAAACCCAGTGGTTCGTTTTACACACTTAGAGGGCAGGGATTTTAGGACGTAGACGTCCACAAACCGCTTTACGATGTCCAACGTGCACTGGAGCCCAAATGACACACACGTGTGCCCCTCTACCCACATCTGGCTCGCGGCCAGCAGACTCCCACCTTCTGACTCCCTTCAGACCCCTTGAGCCGGGGCACCTCGACCGCGCGCTGGCACAGGCCGCACACACACCCCTTGGTGGCCGTCACCAGCTCCCTGGCACCTGGGAGAGTGCGGGTTGGCTGACCTCCCACCCCACCCCTCCTTCTCCGTGTCTGCCCCCCACACCCCCAGGCTGCCCTCCCCCCGGGCTGGCCGCTCACTTTCCGGGGCCCACCAGAGAGAACCACAGTGCCGCTCTGCTGTGGTTCCAGCTCCCCTTTGGTTTTTGGGGTGGATGACAGACCTGGGGGGCCCCCAAAGAGCCCACAGGCACGAGGGGCTGTGCCCTCCCCAGAGGGTCTCTGAGCAGCAGCTGGAAGTGTGCGGCCTGCTCCCCGAGCATCTCTGAGCTCCAGGTGCCTCGTTCTAGCGACAGGGCCAACCTCGCCAGACCGGGACGGACGGACGAGGCCCCCCCAGGCCCCGGCCCGCCCCAGCTGGCATGCACATGCTTCCCCTGTGCTCCAGCCCTTGTACCTGTGTGGGGCACGAGGGCCCAGGGTCTGGGAAGAACATGTCTCCACGTTAAAGAGAAACGAGCAAGTGTGTGGACAAAGCCGTCATCGTGGCGATGCCCCCGGGGGGCCCCCAGCCTCCCAGCTCCCAGCCTGTCTGGGCCTCCAAGGAGGTTTAATGGACCGATCCCCGCATTTCCTGCCCCACTGAAAACAGTATTATGTGTGTCTGCGATTTATTTTAAGAGATGGGGTGCCCAGCTGCTCAGTTGGAAGAGTGTGCAACTCTCGATTTTGGGGCTGAGTTTGAGCCCACACTGGGAGTAAAGGCTGGTTAAAAATTAAAAATCAACTTAGAAGAGAAAGAGAGAGAGAGCTAAGCCCACAGTTGCACTAACACTCGTTGGCAGGAAGGTAATCCCGAGATTTAAAAGATTTAAAAGACAAATCCTGCCAATCAGCAGCTCAGGTCTGGGGGCACCACCACCAGCCCGTGGGACTCAGCCCCTGCTCTTGGGCAGCTGCACAGGGTGGTGGACGGGGGACTTGGGGTTCGGGGACAGCAGAGTGAGGCGGGTCTGAGCAGCGTGGGCACAGTCTTCTCTCAAGGTCTGGAAGACACGGGCTGTAGGACAGGAGGGGCCCCCCGACCCCCCAGAACATCCTAAGAGGACCCTTCACGTAACCCAGTCTGTCAATAACCATAATTCAACAAGAAACAAACATAAAGCTTTTATTTTAAAAAAAAGAGTCATCTAAAGCGTGACTTTTCCTTAATTAAACAAACTACAAAATGAAAGCCTTAAATGCCTGAGCTTCCTCACGAACGCTCAGCCAAAAGGTAGGGGGATGCGAGATAATAAAGGTCCCTCTTCTAGAACAAGCACACACACGGGGGAGGTCCCAGCTCGCCCCCCACCGGGCCCTGGGTGCTGTGTGTCCCCCCCCCCAGCCAGAGGCACCTCTCCCTTCCCCCTCCCCCTCCCCCCCCACCCAGGGTGCTTTCCTTACCCACCTAAACCATATTCAAATCCCAATTATTTCACTATTCAAAGGATTACATTCACATGCAATGAAAATGTGTCCAGTAGCTTTCGTGACAACCCCGGGCTGTTGGGTCTGGTCCGGGCACATCAGAACCCAGTGAAGCTCAGCGCCCGCACGGTCACTTTCCGCTCCGTCCCCGGAAGCCGGCGGTGGGCGAGGGTCGCGCATTGAGCTGCAGTGCGGGTGAGCACCGAGAAACCACCCGCTCCAACCAGCGTGGCGGGAGCATATTCACGACGGTGTCGCCGGCCCCCCAGTGAGAAAAGCGTGGCTCCCCCACTCCTGGCTCTCACATGTGTCCGCCTGCAGCCGCAAAGCCCCGGGCCAGGTGCTCTGGGGACACGAGGAGGGACACCAGGGTGGGCGGAGGCCGCGTGCCACGCCCAGGCTGGGCCACCTCGCGGCGAATGGGCACCAGCGTCGGGAGGATCTCGTCTCATTCTGAGAAAGAATTTACTTCAGAACCAGACAATTTTGTCATTTCGGATCAACCACCAAGAAAGCATATCCGTGTCCTTCCTACCGAGAGCGGCGGCGTCTGCACCCGGCACCTGCCCCCGTGAGCCCAGCGGCCCGGGCTCCCCTCATCCCCCACAAACCAAGACGCCCTGGCCCAGCCGCTCCCCTCTGGCAGCTGCTGGGGTCGAACCCCAGGACGCGACGCTGGGCGGAGAAGCTACCCGGCAGCAGGATGAGAATTTCCCAGGTCATGGAAACAAAACGCCACCAAACCAAAACACACTCCTGCCCCACGGGCGCTGTTCACGCCGAGCACCCGGGGGGTCCTGCGTCTGGGGCTGGGGCAGCGTGGGGGACACACAGGAACGCACGGAGCTCCCGGGGCATCAACGACCCGCCGGGAGGAAGAGCACGTGGGCCAGGAGCCCGGCCTCGTCCCCGTGGCCCACGCCACTGTGAGTTCTCGAAAAAAGCCCACCTCGCCTTCTGTCGGGTCCTGGGTCCAGCCCGGTGCCCCCCCGGGCCCCACAGCTCACGGGGGTGCCCTGCAGCGCCCCCCTGGGGCCCCCTGCGCCTCGCGGCTCACGGGGGTCCCTGCAGCGCCCTTGCACACATCTTGTCACCTCGGGCCTCCACCTTCTCACTCCTTCTTTTTAAGAAACTAAAAACTATCCAAGCCGTTTGTCATCAGCTACAATGTTCCTTTGAAAAAGATACAGAATGAAAATGTCCTACAAACAATGGGCCAGGTGGACCGTCTCTGGAACTTTGCGACAAACTGTAAAGTGCGCTGCCCACAGGACGCCAGCCGATGTCTGCGCCGCAAGCAGAGGGAGCCCCTGGGATCCCCGCGCGGATGCAGGGCCCACGCTCCGCGAGCCCCCGGCCCCGGAGACCCCCGTGTCCTCCCGTCGCCACACACCGCGGGGCACGGACTCAGGAAAACGGGTCCCCCCAGGGCAGGGACGTCCCCCTTCTGCGTGAGCTCCAGGCGGCCCGTCTGCTGGGGACGCTCCAGCTCCGGCCCAGAGGCCTGGCCGACTTCCTCCCGAGTTGCCAGGGCGACAGCACCGGCAGCTTTGGGGCCAAAATAACTCAGAACAGGGGAGCCCGGGTGGGAAGCGGGGCCACGCCCGCCTCCCAGCGCCCAGCCAAGCCGCTGCTTCCTGAAGGGCCGGGCCTCCCCGTCCCCTCCTCTGCGGAGAGGGACGCCCTCCGCCCAGCCGGCCTTCTGCCCACGGGGCACAGTGGGCTCGGGGACACAAGGCGGCCCTGGGAGTGCAAACAACACTGTGGCCCAGACCTGGGGCAAATTCTTGTGAAAATTCTCTTTTCTTTATCTCAACGAATGGTCACTATCTGCGCCTGCCGAGCGGAGAGAAAGAACTCCAGCCCCGAAGACACACCCCCGTGGGTGCCACCAGCCCAGGGGGGGGTTCGTGCGGTGACAGGAGTCCCCCACCGACCACCCCTGCGCTGTGACCGGGGAGGCTGTGTTGTCAGCTTGCTTCCCGACTCCGCGCGAGTCACCCGTTCCCTCATTTATATCCAGGCTCGTTCCAGAAATAACGTGACACCATTTCTCTCCTCCATCAAGGACTGGGGAACCTAAAGGCACAATTTAGTACAGCAACGTGGTAACTAATACTTAATAATTACAATATTATAATTAAAAAAAAAGACTTAACTAAAAAAAAGACTTAACCAACAATTCCCACACCCCGGGAGCACCCAGATGTCCCCCGGAGGGTGACGCGCTCGTGCCCTGTGCTCCATCCAGACGACGAGGTGTCGCTCGGCACCGAACAGAAATGGGCCACCAGCCACGGAAACCTCGCCCGCGCATCAGTAATGCGAGAAGCCGGTCTGGAAAGCCGACGTCCTCTAGGACTCCAACCCTAGACGTGCTGGAAACGGCAGAGCCGTGGAGGCGGTA
>JAQQSY010004470.1:0-12283 GCA_028646535.1 Procyon lotor
GGCGTCTCTGGATCTGCCTCCCATGGGGTCACTGCTTGACATTCGGCAGCCCTATATGGACTATATGTCTCAGTTCCTATAGTCCAAGGTAGGCCTATGCGGCACTGCGCGGCTCCTTCTCTGCTGCCGGCTTCTCCACCCCGATACCTGGGAGCTCTGCCGCACTCGGGCTCCCCTGGTCCCTCGGTGACCCCACGGGTCCCGAAACCACACTGTTCCCGCGAGGGCTGAACCCCCGGTTAGTCTCCGGAGCGATGTCCCTCAGCGGAGTGGACTAGAAGTTCCGGATTTTGTGCTCCGAGACTCTGCGGCTGCTGGGAGCCGGCCCCTCCCCCTGGGGTCTCTCTTCCCGTCGCTTTAAATTCACTTTTTCCACACGTCCTACCTCCTGAAAGTGGTCAATTTTCTGCTCCTAGAATTGCTGTTCTCATTCTCTTCTCTCTGCTGTTGTGTTTGTCAGCTTTTAGAGTGATTTCCTCCTCTTTAGCTGGACTTCTGATTCCCAGGGCTCTCTGTGCCTCCTACACCTCCACCATCTTGCCTCCTCCTCTTTCTTTCTTTTTTAATCAAGGCAAGGTTTAATGGATGCACTCTTGGGGGAGGTTCCTTGGTCCCCGGTTAGGACAGGGCCAAGGAAGTCCAACATAATTTTCGATTAAAAAAAAAATCTGAATGATGTAAATACGCCCTTAAAAGATCAAATCTCTCTCTCAAGGCAAATTCAGCTTTGTCCATAATGGGAGCATTAGGAATGTTCCCATTAAGAGTCAGCAACAAGACCAGATGTCTACTCTCACCATTTCTATTGATCACTCTTCTGAGGAGAGAAAAAGGAAATTGAGAGAGTGGAAAAGGTGGAGTTAAAATAATTTTTATTTGCTCTTTACCAGATTATATACCCAGAAAACAAAATTAGCAGCCAAAAATTTGTTGGAAACAATAAAAGAATGTGGTAAATTGACTAGGCAAAAAATTAACATACAGAAATCAAGAACTTTCATGTATACAGACAATGTCCAGTTTGGAAGATATAACTGGCAAAATTCCCCACTTAAAATAGCAGCCAAAAAAGGTGAATGGCATGGAATAAATTTAATACTGTGTGAGATCTATATGAAAATAACTGGGAGGCACACAAAAAATAGAAAGGCATATGACTGGCCGTGTCAGTACTCCCTAAATGCATCTTTAAATTTAATGAAATCCAAATAAAAATATCAGCAGAATATTTTGGGGTGTGGGGATGGCAAGAAGTGAAGAAGCTGACTTTAAAATTTATCTATAAAAATAAGTAAACAAGAACAGTCATGAAGGTTTGGGTGGAAAAAGGAGCAGTAGGAGGAGGAACTGGCCCAAGGTTACGTTAAACGCATTAGAAAGTGATAATAAGTATTTGTAGCAGCGAAATAGTAGGAATTTCTAAATCAAGAGGTAATGTGTAGGCTTGAAAAAGAAAAAATGTGAAAAAAAAAAGAAAGAATGTGGGCCACTTTCTGTACTGTTAAAAAAGATGTACAACATTTTGTTAAGAGGAAAAAAAATCCATGAAAAAGCTTATATCTTTGTCATTTGTGTGTGTACAGTGCCCTCCCCTTTATGTAAATTCACTGTTCTTTCCTCTGCTTCTTTTAGATTTTGCATAATTTTGAAAAATAAGTCAACATAGAAATATTGTATCATTTTGGGAATGTGTCTGATTTCCATCATCAGATGACACACCTATGTGGTCAATTCTGTGGAATCAAGGAGACAATAGTCTTTAGGTAATTTCTGATGATTGCACATCAATCACTACAGCAACTCTTATCAGATATTGTTCATGGAGAAGATGAGGAAAATTCTCACACTAGACCACTATGGAGATTTGTAAGGGTGGGAAGCCAATCTTGCTTGTCTGTTGCAGGAATGAAAGAAGGGAAAGGAAAAAAAAAGTCAGGGTGGTCTGTAGGCCACTGGACACATTTTCTCCTATGGTGGTCTGATTGTTACAGTAACATTGGGCTTTTTATTTCACAATGGCCCATTTTGGTAATTCTTATGCAAAACCCCATTCACTTCAATTTTGAAGTTACTTCTTACAGCCCTTATTGACTTTATGTAAATATTTCCAATTTATGGCTATAATTCTATCATATACAGTAAATTTTCCAGAAATTAACATCACCTTCTAATCCAGGCAATGGATCCCAGGACAAACCTACTCCTTACAGGCTAATCAACAATGAGATTTTTCTGTTGGTTTTAGGCTTTTGGAGTCAGAAACTGGCAATACACTCGAGCCATGTTATAGTAAGCCCTATCACAATAGAATTCAATAACTCTAAATTGGGCTTCTTAATACTGGTTATTTCATATACATATATTTCACTGAGTAAATGCTGTCTGTTATTTGTCAGTATATTCTTAAATTAAGGAGCTTATTTTTTTCAAGCAAAGAGTAAGAATGAAGAATTTTAATATTTAGTTCACACAATTCCAGGATAAATTCAGAAATAGACCCCATCAATAGAGTGCCTTCTAGCACATGGAAAAGCAGACATGTGGTGCTTATGGGAACACAAGTTGTATATTGGTTGGCTCCTCAAATAAAACAAAAACTAGAAAAAAATATACACCACCACAAAACAAAAACAGAAAGCAAAAAACTACAAGATGTAAATATTTGCATAACTCTTAAACCTTTTTGCTGAACATAAAACTTAAAGTTTTCAGCCTTGATTAGACACCCGATTCATAATCTGGGACCCAGTACCTACCCCCTAGACATTAGCAATTGCATCCTTCTCATGGCTATGCTCTTGTTAGATGAAGAATGTCCTGGCACCAGAATTTGATGGATGGAGGTAGTGGTTAGGAACTCGTTATGTGTGTCGGGTTTTTAAACACACTTCTTTCATTCAGGATTGGAGTTGGGGTTGGGACTCAAGCCAACAGCGCTTCATCAGGGAGGCGTTGGACTGCTCAAACAGCAGAGACGCACACAGGACAAGGGAAGGGTAGAAGCATTGTGTAGGATAAGAGTGGCTCAGTGAAATGATAGTAAGGCCCCACTTTTTACATTAGACTGTGAGCAGACATTGCCCGAGGAATGTCACTCATGCCCTTTATTCCTACTCTTTTTAAGTGCAGTTGCCTTTTGAGCAACATAAGGGTTAGGGGTGTCAACCTTGCAGTCCTCTTATAGGACTCAGAACCTCAGAAGTCCACTTATAACTTAACTTCTGACTCCCTCCAGACTTAACTTTTGATGGCCTGCCGTACTGGAAGCCTTACTGATAACATAAACTGTTGATTAGCACGTATTTTTAAAATTTGATTTAATTTTAGTATAGGTAACATACAGTGTTATATTGTTTTCCAGTATACAATATCGTGATTCAACAATTTCATGCATCACTCAGTGCTCATCACGATAAGTGCACTTCTTAATCCCCAGGACCCGTTTTCCCCATCTCCCCATCCACCTTCCCTCTGGTAACCAGCAATGTGTTCTCTAGAGTTAAATATCTGTTTCCTGGTTTGCCTCTCTCTCTCCTTTTTCTTTCCTTGGCTCATTTGATTTGTTTCTTCAACTCCACATATTAGTGAAAAGGGTACGGTATTTGTCTTTCTCTGATTGACTACTTTGCTTAGCACTATACTCTAGCTCCACCATCCGTGTCATCACAAATGGAAAGATTTCATTCTTTCTATGGCTGAATAACATTCCATAGTGTGTGTATGTTTTATACACACACACTACTCTTCTTTTTTCATTCATCTGCCAGTGGACACTTGGGCTGCTTCCATGTTTTGGCTATTATAGATAATGCTGCTATAAACCTCAGGGTGCATGTATTCCTTTGAATGAATATTTTTGTATTCTTCAGGTAAATATCTAGTAGTTTGCTGGATTGGAGGATAGTTCTATTTTTAACTTTTTGAGAAATCTCCATACTGTTTTCCAGAGTAGCCGCATCAGTTTGCACTCCCACCAACAGTGTAAGAGATTTCTCTTTTGGTCCACATCCTCTCCAACATTTTCTGTTTGTTGTGATTTTCATTTTAGCCATTCTGACAGGTGTGAGATGACAGTCTTGTTGTAGTATGGATTTGTTTTTCCCTGATGATCAGTGATGTTGAGCATTTCTTCACATGTCTACTGGCCATCTGGATGTCTTCTTTGGAGAAATGTCTGTTCGTGTCTTCTGCCCATTTTAATTAGGTTATTCATTTCCGCATGTTGAGTTATGTAAGTTCTTTATTTATTTTGGATACTAACCCTTTATCATATGTGTCATTTGCAAATATCTTGACTTTTGGTTTTGTTAATTGTTACTTTGCTGTGCAGGATCTTTTTATTTTGATGTAGTCCCAATAGTTTATTTTTGTTTTTATTTCCCTTGCCTCAGGAAATATATTTTTAAAGTGTTGCCATGGCCAATGTCAGATAAATTACTGCCTGGCTCTCTTCTAGGATTTTGATGGTTTTAAGACTCACATTTAGGTCTTTAATCCATTTTGAATTTATTTTTGTGTGTGGCATAAGGAAGTGGTCCAGTTTCATTCTTTTGCATGATAGCTATCCAGTTTTCCCAACACCATTTATTTTTCCCATTGGATATTCTTTCCCGTTTTGTCAAAGATCAGCTGGCCATAAAACTGTGGGTTTATTTCTGTGTTCTCTCTTCTGTTTCATTGATCTACGTGTCTATTTTTGTAACCATACCATACTCTTGATTACTACAGCCTTGTAATATAATTTGAAGCCTGGGATTGTGATACCTCCAGCTTTGCTCTTCTTTTTCAGAATTGCTTTGGCTATTCTGTGTTTTTGTGATTCTATATAAATTTTAGGATGGTTTGTTCTAGTTCTGTGAAAAGTGCTTTTAGCATTTTGATAGGGATTGCATTAAATCTGTAGATTGCTTTGGGTGGTACAGACATCTTAATAGTAATTGTTCTTCCAATCCCTGAATATGGAATGCCTTTCCATTTCTTTGCATTGTCTTCAGTTTCTTTCACCAGTGTTGCATATTTTTCAGAGTACAGGTCTTTTGCATCTTTGTTTAGGTTTATTTTGAGGTGCCTTATTATTTGGGATGCAATCCCAACTGTAAATGGGATTGATTTCTTAAGGTCTCTTTCCACTGTTTCATTGTTAGTGAATAGAAGTGCAACAGATTTCTGCCTATTGATTTTGTATCCTGTGACTGTACCAAATTCATTTATCAGTTCCGGCAGTTTTTTGGTGCGGTCTTCAGGATTTTTTTATATATAGTATCATGTCACCTGCACATAGTGAAAGTTTAGATTCTTCCTTACCAATTTGGATGCCTCTTTATGTCTTCTTATTCTTTGATTATTGTGGTTAGAACTTTCAGTACTATGTTGAATAAAAGTGGTGACAGTGGACATCCTTGTCTTGTTCCTGATGTTAGGGGGAAAGCTTTGAGTTTTTCCCCATTGAGTTTGATGCTTGCTGTGGGTTTTCAATATGTTACCTTTATTATGTTGAGGCCTGTTCCCTAGAACCTACTTTGTTGAGGGCCTTTATCATGAATGGATTGTTGTGTTTTTCAAAGGCTTTTCTGTGTCTTTTGAAATGATCATATGGTTTTAGCCTTTCTCTTATTGATGTGCTATATCATGTTGATTGACTTGTGAGTATTGAACTACATTTGCATCCTGGCAATAAATCCCACTTGATTTTGGTGAATGCTTTCTTAAATGTATTGTTGGATTTTGTTTGTTAGTATTTTGTTAAGGATTTTTGCATCTATGCTCATCAGAGATACTGGCCTGTAATTCTCTTTTTTTGTAGTGTCTTTGGTTTTGGTGTTGGGGTGATACTGGCCTCATAGAATGAACTTTAATGTTTTATTTCTTCTTCTATTTTTGGAACAGTTTGAATGGAAAAGGTATTAAGTCTTCTTTAAATGTTTGGTAGAATTTGCCTGTGAAGATATCTGGTCCTGGTCCTTGCTAGGGATTCAATTTCCTTACTGGTAATCAGTCTGTTCAAATTTTCTGGGTTTTTTTGCTTCAGTTTTGGTAGGCTATATGTTTCTAGTAATTTGTCCATTTCTTCTCAGTTGCCCAATTTGTTGGCATGTATTTTTCCATAATATTCTCTTATAATTTGTATTTCTGTGGTGTTGGTTGTTATTTCTTCTCTTTGATTTGTAATTTTGTTTACTTGAGTCCTTTCTCGCTCTCTCTACCTTCTCTTTTGATGTGATTCTGGCTAGAGACTTATCAATTTTGTTGTTCTTTTCAAAGAACCAGCTCCTAGTTTCATTGATCTGTTCTACTGGTTTTTTCTTTGTTTTTAGTTTGTACATCATTTATTTCTGCTGTTTTATTATTTTCTTCCTTCTGATTTGGAATTTTATCTATTGTTCTTCTTCTTTCTCCTTTAGGTGTAAACTTAGATTAAGATTTTTCTAGTTTTTTGGAGGTAGGCCTGTATTGTTATAAACTTCCCTCTTAAAACTACTTTTGCTACATCCCAAAAGTTTTGGACCACTGTATTTTCATTTTCATTTGTTTCCAAGTACTTTTTAATTTTTTCTTTGATTTCTTGGTTAATCTGTTCATCGTTCAGTAGCATGTTATTTAATCTCCATGTATTTGTGGTCTTTTCAGATTTTTTTCTTATGGTTGACTTCTAGTTTCTTAGCATTGTGGTTACAAAAGATGCGTGCTATAACTCCAAAATTTTTAAAAAAGATTTTACTTATTTGAGAGAGAGAGAAAGTGCACAAAGTGAGAGAGAGAAGCAGACTCCCTGCTGAGTGGAGAGCCTGACATGAGGCTCCATGCTAGGACCCTGAGACCATGACCTGAGCTGAAGGCAGATGCTTAACCGATTGAGGCGCCCAGGGGACCCTGACATTGATATTTTTTAGTTCATTGTTGCTTTTTTTGTGGCTTAATATGTGATCTATTCTGGAGAATGTTCCATGTGCACTTGAAAAGAAGGTATATTCTGCTGTTTTAGGATGAAATGTTCTGAATATACCTGTGAAATGCACCTGCCCAGTGGGTCGTTCAAAGCCACTGTTTCCTTGTTGATTTCTGTTTGGATGATGTGTCCCTCAATGTAAGTGGGGTGTTAAAGTCCTCTACTGTTATTGTATTATTGTTGATTAGTTGCTTTTTGTTTGTTATTAACTGTTTTATGTGTCCCATGTTGGGTGCATATATATTTACAATTGTTTTATCTTCTTGTTGGTTTGTCCCCTTTATGATTATATCACATCATTTTTTTTTTAACAGACTTTGTTTTAAAGTCCGTTTTGTCTGATATAATCACTGCTCTTCTGGCTTTCTTTTGACATCCATTTGCCTAATGTTTGTCTATTCCCTAATTTTCAACCTGCAGTTGTCTCTAGGTCTAAAAAGTTTCTTGTAGGTAGCATATAGATTTTTTTTTTTGTCTTCCCCATCCAACTTATAGCCTTACAGAGTTTCCTTTGTATATAAATGTCTGTCTTCTTTTCTCTGGCAACTTTTAAAATTCTTTCCTCGTTACTAATTTTTTTTTGCAGTTTAAATTTCTATGTGTCTTGGGGTGGACCTCCTTGGATTGAATTTGTTGGGGGCTCTAGTTGCTAGGATCAGGCAGCTGCAGGCACGGACCTAAGTCCATGGTCCCAGAATGGCCACAGCCAGTACCTGTCTGTACCAGAGAGATCTCTGCATGGGCTCTAGTTGGTGGTCCCTGGGTCCACAGCCATCCACTGCCTCTACCATTGCCAGGGCTGAGGGCACCTGGTATAAGCATAGGCTCCAGACAGCAGTCCTGGAACAGCAGCCACAAAGATCAGGCTCACTGGGACCAGTATCACTCACGGTTTTAGTGTACAGGGGTACAGAGAGAAGCAGGGGCCTTGGGCAACCATTGAGACAGCAGATGGGGGCACGCACCACCTGTGGAAGGTTGCAGTGTTCAGTGGAGTTTGCAGAGGGAGAATCGGTGTGTTCTGGACCATTCAGAGGAGAGCAGACTATGGCTTCCCTCTGAGGCAGAAGTCTGGGTGTGGACACTTTACTTTGCACTGACCCTCCAAAAAGGCACAAAAAGCCACCAAAGAACAAAAACCTCCAGAGAATAAAAGCCTGAAAAACTGGTTTCCACAGAGCCCTGCCCCCCTACTCAGCCCAAGCAAGACTGACTGAAAAAAAAACGCAGCAGGCCTCTCCTCCAGAAGACAAGCCTAAAGAACAAGAGGACAACAACCACAGGATCCCCATAAAACTGTAAAACCCCAACATCAGAGGAAAACAATGTATTAAGCTCCCAGTATTGCCTCCAAACCTGTATATTTCATAGATACAATTTTCTCTCTTTTTTTAAACTTTGTTCTCATGATTCTTGTTCTTTTATTTTTTACCTATTTACCATTTCAACTAGATGTGTAATGTAACATATTCTATAATAATTTTTTAACTTTTATTCATACATATACCTTTTTTTTTTTAAGATTTTTATTTATTTATTTCACAGAGAGAGGGAGATCACAAGTAGGCAGAGAGGCAGACGGAGAGAGAGAGGAGGAAGCAGGCTCTCCGCTGAGCAGAGAGCCCGATGCGGGGCTCAATCCCAGGACCCTGGGATCATGACCTGAGCCGAAGGCAGAGGCTTTAACCCACTGAGCCACCCTGGCACCCCCATATACCTTTTTTTTAACATATACATAGATATAAGCCTCAACGTAGTCCCTCTTCCCTATTTAATACTACTCCTATACATATACCAGTTTTAATTTCCCTGAATCTTTGGAAAGTTGAATCCTTTAACAAAGATAACAAGATATATACAGGAAGAACTCAAATAACCTTCCTCACCCACATCGAGGGTTTATAACCACCCTCCTGTCTTATTCTTTTGTCAGTGTTTCTGTGTGTTTTCTTTTGTTCTTGTACTTTATAAATCTTATTTTTGGTGTTCATTTTTGGTAGGTTTTTTTCTTTTCTTTGTTTTCCTCTTTTCTTTTTCTTTCTTTTTGGTGGTGACTTCCGATTGCTCCAAAACTTTCCAGGGTGCACTTTGCCTGGATT
Organism: Procyon lotor; assembly: GCA_028646535.1. Classification (NCBI taxonomy): domain Eukaryota; kingdom Metazoa; phylum Chordata; class Mammalia; order Carnivora; family Procyonidae; genus Procyon; species Procyon lotor. The sequence goes on from JAQQSY010004470.1 coordinate 9,046, forward strand.
GTGATTGATATATTAAGCTATACATTCCCTCAACCACCTCTCACAAAAATGACTATGAGGAGGAACACCCAACAAAGGAAAATTTCAGAGACTGTGTGTGACCTCTGCCAAAGAACTACTGGATATGGACATAAACAATATGTCGGAAATAGAATTCAGGGTAACAATTATCCAGACAATGGCTAGGTTGGAGAAGAACATTAGTGGTAATATAGAATCGCTAAGGGTGGAAGTGAGAGCTAATCTGGCAGAACTTGAAAATGGTCTCAATGAGATCCAACCTAATCTAAATACTCTAACAGCTAGGGTAAATGAGGAATAAGATTGAATTCATGATTTAGAAGACAAACTGATAGAAAAGAAGAATCAGTGGGAGGCCTGGAACAAACAGCTTAGAATCCATGAAAACAGAATCAGGGAAATAAATGACACCATGAAACATTCTAATGTCAGAACTACTGGGATCCCTGAGAGGGTGAGGAGAGAGGACTAGACCATATAGTTCGACAAATCCTAGATGAGAATTTCCCTAATTTGGGGAATGGAACAAGTGTTCATGTCCTAGGGGCAGAAAGGACACCCCCCCAAGATCAACAAGGGTAGAAAGATCTGCAGACGCATAACTGTGAAATTTGCAAATTGTAAATTCAGAGATGTCCTAAGGGCAGTTAGGGGGAAGAGATTCCTTACATACAGAGAGAGGACCATCAGAATAACATCTGACCTGTCCATAGAAACCTGGCAAGCCAGAAGGGGCTGGCAAGACATATTTAGGGCACTAAATGAGAAGAACATGCAGCTAAAAAAAATTAAGAAAAGAATCCTATCTATAATAACATCAAAAAGAATTAAATATTGGGGCGCCAAGGTGGCTCAGTGGGTTAAAGCCTCTGCCTTCAGCTCAGGTCATGATCTCAGGGTCCTGGGATCGAGCCCCACATTGAGCTGTCTGCTCAGCAGGGAGCCTGCTTCCCCCTCTCTCTCTGCCTGCCTCTCTGCGCACTTGTGATCTCTCTCCCTCTGTCAAATAAATAGATAAAATCTTTTTAAAAAAATAATTGGAAAAATCCTGAATAAACCAACTCCCTTTATGGCTTAAAGAACTGGAGAATCAACAAGAAACTAAGCCAGTCCCACGCACAAGAAAGGAAATAATTAAGATTAGAGCAGAGATCAATGAGTTAAAAACTCATTGATACAGTAGATACAGTAGAACACATCAACAAATCTAGAAGCTTGTTCTTTGAAAGAATTAATAAGATCAATAAACCACTGGCCAAACTAATCCAAAAGAAAAGAGAAAGGGCCCAAATTAATAAAATTATGAATGAAAGGAGAGAGATCATGACTAAAACCAAGGATATAGAAACAATCAGAAATTATTATCAACAGCTATACACCAATAAGTTAAGCAACCTAGAAAAAATGGATGCACTCCTGGAAACCTATAAACTTCCAGGAATAAAACAGGAAGAAATTGACAAACTGAATAGACCAATATCTATTAACAAGATTGAAACAGTAATCAAAAATCTCCCAAAACACAAGAGTCCAGGACCTGACATTCCCTGGGAAATTTTACCAAACACTCAAAGAAGAAATAATACCTATTCTCCTGAAGCTGTTTCAAAAAACAGAAACAGAAGGAAAACTTCCAGGCTCTTTTTATGAAGCCATCATCAGCTTGATCCCCAAACCAGGCAAAGATCCTATCAAAAAGGAAAATTACAGACCAATATCCCTTATGAATACGGATGCCAAGATTCTCAATAAGATCCTAGCTAGTAGGATCCAGCAGTATATTAAAAAGATTATCCACCATGACCAGGTTGGATTTATCTCTGGAAGATAAGGGTGGTTCAACATTCACAAATCAATCAATATGATAGAACAAATCAATAAGAGAAGAGAACCACATGGTCCTCTCAACTGATGCAGAAAAAGCATTTGACAAAATACAGCATCCTTTCCTAATTAAAACCTTTCAAAGTATAGGGATAGAGGGAACATTCCTCAACTTCATAAAAGCCATCTATGAAAAACCCACACCTAGTATTATTCTCAATGGGGAAAAGCTGACAGCCTTCCCATGAGATCAGAAACACAAGGATGCCCACTCGCACCACTGTTGTTCAACATAGTATTAGAAGTCCTGCCAACAACAATCAGACAACAAAAAGAAATAAAAGGTATTCAGGGGCACCTGGGTGGCTCAGTCATTAAGCGTCTGCCTTCGGCTCAGGTCATGATCCCAGAGTCCTGGGATAGAGCCCTGGATCGGGCTCCCTGCTCTGCGGGAAGCCTGCTTCTCCCGCGACCACTCCCTCTGCTTGTGTTCCCTCTCTCGCTGTGTTTCTCTCTGTCAAATAAATAAAATCTTAAAAAAAAAAAAAGAAATAAAAGGTATTCAAATTGGCAAAGAAGAAGTCAAACTCTATCTTCACAGATGACATAATATTTTATGTGGAAAGCCCAAAAGACCATACCCCCAAATGACTAGAACTCATACAGCAATTCAGTAATGTGTCAGGATACAAAATCAAGGCACAGAAATCAGATGCTTTCTTATACACTAAAAATTAAAATATGGAAAAGGAAATTAGAGAATTGATTCCATTTACAATAGCACCAAAAACCATAAGATACCTGGGAATAAACCTAACCAAAGAGGTAAAGGGTATGTACTCGAGGAACTACAGAACGCTCGTGAAAAAAATTGAGAAAGACAAAAAGATGGAAAAACATTCCATGATCATGGATCGGAAAAATAAACATTGGGTTTTTTTTTTTAATTTTATTTATTTTTTTCAGTGTTACAAGATTTATTGTTTTGCACCACACCCAGTGCTCTATGCAATACGTGCCTTCCTCAATACCCACCACCAGGCTTGCCCAACCCCCACCCCCCTCCCCTCCAAAACCCTCAGTTTGTTGCTCATAGTCCACAGTCTTTCATGGTTCATCTCCCCCTCTGGTTTCCCCCCATACACCCCTCCCTTCCTTCTCATAATGCCCTCCATGTTTTTCTTTACGCTCAGCACGTGAGACCATAAGGTAATTGGTTCTTTCTGCTTGACTTATTTCACTCCGCATAATCTCTTCCAGTCCCATCCATGTTGATACAAAAGTTGGATATTCATCCTTTCTAATGGAGGCATAATATTCCATTGTGTATATGTACCATATCTTCTTTATCCATTCATCTGTTGAAGGGCATCTTGGTTCTTTCCACAGTTTG
>JAQQSY010004471.1:0-12283 GCA_028646535.1 Procyon lotor
TGTATTTATGAGAGAGAGAGAGTGCATGAGGGGAGGGTCAAATGGAAAGAGAAAGAGAGAATCTCAAGTAGATTCCTCCATGAGCACAGAGCCTGAGCCAATGTGTGGCTCAATCTCAGAACCTTAAGGTCATGACCTGAGCTGAGATCAAGAGTTGGACGCTCAACTGACTGAGCCATCCAGGCGCCCCAATAACACTTACATAAATTTCTTTTCTCAAAATATATACTAACTATATCCTGATTAGCTGAGGCAAATGATTTTAAAAATCAATTGTAAGACAGCAGCTCCATAAGAATAAAACTGTCAATCTAGTGGTACATCGTACCTCTGATCAGAAAGTCACATGCATGATAATCACCAGGTAACAAAGGAGATAAAGTCTTTGAAGGATCTCCTTCCCTTTCTTCCTCCAGAGCACATCTCTTCCAAAATGAAAGGACATTCATTTTTGTCTCTGAATTTATTTTGCACATTGAGCTCTAAAGTGTTAAAAATCTCAAGGTTGCCATTCCTACTAGCTTCTCTTTGGGATCCTGACTTCCATGTTGAGTGACTTACTAGCCTGGTAATGCAACAAAAACTTATTTAACAAAGCAAGGCACTGGTGGAGTTTCTAGTAGGGTTGACAAGCAAAAAAGACTGATGGATAAAATTATAAACTACCAAGGTGATACATAATGAAAATCAACAAGGTATAAAAAAGACAGGACTGGGCCAGCATGGTAAGAACAGGTGATGTTAGAAAACTCAGCAATGTCCCCTGCCCACTATGCATCTTATCATGACTTTGGATTTGAACTGATTTGGAAGAAGTGGTGATAACAGATATCCTCCCATGGGGGGGGGAGACAAAAATAAGATTCAATTGGAAAAGCTACAGATAGGAGATAAAATTCTGAGAGGTTCCTACTCTTCCATTGCCCAAATCCCTAAGCTCATTAAAATTGTTCTCTCCTTAAAGCTGGTGGTTTGTCCTTTCTGGCACCGAATAATGTTAGTTTCTATGTATGTGGGTACAGAACCATTACTGAAGAACTAGTCACTAAATATTGTTTTTGAATCGGTTTCGAATTTAACAAATGCCTGTGTACTTCTTGGCCAATGAAGGAGATTTACTAAAGATGGAAATAGGTTTGTTCAGTGGCACTTGCCTTATAAATCTATGATCTGATCACCAAAGACACCTGTTTTAAAACTAGAGCCCAAGGCAGAAAGACAAAGGATCTTACGTGCAGCTATTCACAGATATAAAATATCTGTGTAACATAGCACTATTTAACTATACCTAATTATATTTAATTGATGATTAATAAAAATTTCCAAACAAAACTAAAAACACAAACGGGGCTATTAGAGTATTACCTGATTAGCTGTCTAACTATATGGAAACAAACAGTTCCCCATTTCTACTACACATCAGATGTTGTGTTGATGTTCTCTTAATTCTTACAAAAAATCATTTGAGGCAAATACTCTAGGATGCAGGACCAGGAGAAATGGCTCCTTAAGGGGGACAGAAAGAACACCAATAGCATCATGTGAGCCCCATGCTCCAAGGACTGTCAACTAAATGGTTTTTTCCGACTTAGCATCTTCAAACTTATCCTCTCACTTCTGTGTAGAAACTTGGTGATGACAAATAATATTAGGGGTACTGAAATCCTATTGTCTATCTCTCTGCACTGCACTCAGGACTGCTGATTATCAGCTAATGAACAAACTATAGCCTTGCCTTTTCACATGGCATTTAGAAATTGAGCCTGGCTATTTCCTAGCATCACATTCCAAACTCAGTTTTGAGTTTCTTAGCCCAACTGGTGCCTCTGATGAAGACGCATTTTCACTGTGGTGGAAATAACAAGGAGGCAGTAGAGTGTAGTGATTAATGCTGAAAATATTGACCTCAAATATCCTGGAATCAGCTCCTGGCTGTTAACTTCCTACCCGTGTGAACCTTGTCAAGTCATGTAATTTTTCATGTCTCAGTTCCCTCATTTGTGAAACGGGAATATCAAGGATACACATATCTAGAGCTGAGGTAAGGATTATAAGAAAGATTTTTTATTGTAATGCCTGGCATATGCAAAGCAAGTATGAACTGTTAGCTCTGTTGTTATTACAGGTGGTTAGTTGAAGACGTGTGGACTGATGACTGCATTTATAGAAAGCCTCCAGGGCATTGAACACTGTGTAGAATTCAAAACACTGAGTGTGTTTTACAGGAGTATATGAGAATTTTCCTAATCCTCAGCCAGTAAAGTAACATAGTTAAGTATAGTAACCCCAGGAATCTTGAAGTAAAAATGCAGAACAAATAAATAATCTCTTTTCTCATTCCCTACCACCATCTTCTATTCTGGTGTGTACACTTCATTGCTCTGTGCACTCCAGTCACCATTGGCAGGTCTGCTTTGATTTCCCTGTATGTGCCATGTACTATTCTACCACAGTGCCTTTGCACATATTATGTTTTCTGTCTGGGACATGCTTCCCCTTTAATCTTTACTTATCCTTCGGATTTCAATTATAGTCATTTCTCACGGAAGTTTTTCTCAATTCCCTTTGTCTATGTTTCTCAATACCTTTTGCTACAAATGTCATAGTACCACCTGGCCATTTTCTCAGCATTCATCTCAATTAGTTATGTGTATTTCTTGCAATATTATTCAAAGAACATTTTCCTCTCTGACTAGAAAGCAAACTCTGTTAAGATGAGGGACTAGGTGTTATTTTCTTTACCTGCCCAATTAGAGAGTCCACTCGGAAAAAAACGGAATGAATGAATCCTATATACAGTCTGTGTTTTCCTCTCCTAAAATGCCTTGCTTTTTTCTGTGCCCCTTCACTTTTTACCTCCTTGAACATCTTCCCAATCAACTATCTTACAAAAAAGTTTACTTTCAGACCATCTCTCCATTCCTTTTGCTCCTGCTTATTCTGTCTTTTGTTCCTTAGTATTCAAGACCTTCAACCTTCTGAATGCTCATCACACTTGAGGCTACTTGCTCAATATCTGTCTTTCCTGCTGGATATAAACTTCTTATTTGTCTAGTTCACTGATGTATCCTCTTCATCTAACACAGTGTTTTCTATTTAGTTGGTATACATTAACTATTTATGAGAAAAAGGAATAACAAGCATACAAAGGAAATCTCCACACTGAGTATTGCTAATTGAATTTTTCACAACACATTTACTTGGATGATGTGGTGGTATTTTCCAAAGGTCCTTAATTTTTTAAGTATGTAGGAGAATTAACAGTTCTTGACAGTAGAGGTAATTACTTAGTAGAAATCTCAGGCTGTGATTACTGACATTGAATTATATGTAGGATAAATGGCTGGTTAGAGTAAAATAAAGCTTGGTATCTTTGAGCAATTGATAACTGTGTGAAATCTTGGAACATCTGCTAGGTACAAAGAAGCATGTTTAATGTTGAGTAAAATACAGACACATGGATCCAGTTCTCTGGTTATATATGGACTAGTCAGAGAGCCAGACAAAACCATATGCTCAATTCTAGTACCTCATAATAAATATTGGAGCACTTGTAGGCAAAAGAGATAAGAAAGCATAGCATTCATATATTAATGTACAGTCTGTGCATGAACAGGAGAAGATATGTTCATAAACATACATGTGACATTTCCCCAACATATTAAATCCTCATAATTTTAAAATACCATCCTTATTATCATTCCATAAATGAGGATACTGGAATTGAATGGAATGTAGAACTTTCTTAAGGTCATACAGAGTTTAGGTGGTAGATACCAGAGAACAGCAGACACAAATCCAAGGAGAAGACTGAAAGGGCTAAGCAAATTTAGAAGTAATGACTTATTATAAAGTACTCTGGAGGAGACAGGAAAATTAACATTTTAAAATAAACCTTGGGTAAAACCCACTAAGGGATATTTAGTTTTGGAAATGTACAATGATATCTCTAATGTTTTTGGAAGAGTTAGAGAAGGAGATGTGCTCACCAGTGTTAAGTGGTCTGGTTGTTAATTGAAGAGTTCTTATAGAACTTCATCACCTTAGAGAAAAACATTTCTCCTCTATGGATTTAGACTGTGCCTGGCTGGTAAAATAGTGACAGCTCTTAAGAAATCACAAGCATTTATTGGGGCACTTGGGTGGCTCAGTTGATTAAACATCTCACTCTTGCTTTAGACCCAGGTCCTGATTTCATGGCTCCTGGGACTGAGCCCTGTGTCAGGCTGTGCACTTAGCAGGGATCTGCTTGGATATTCTTTCTCTGGCTCTTCCCCTACTTGTGCTTGATCTCTCACTCTCTCTCTCTCTCTCTCTCTCTCTCAAATAAATGAATAAATCTTAAAAAAAAAAAAAAGAAAAAATGAAATCACAATCATTCTTGAGTGGTTGTGTGAGGAAAACAGAACTGAGACCCTGACAAGAGGAATAAGGATAAATGAGTTCCATCTCAAATGTGAGGAAAACAGTGGATTAGATTGTTAAGACTCAAAGTGTGATGTCATTTAAGATTAGATAAATCAGAATTTGATGCCGAATTTTACACTACATGTTCAAAGGCATATGCTTAGTTGTAGGGAAAGCAGAATGGAGTCTAGAGTTTATGTGCTATACGCATTATATTTTTATGATTAAATATGATTATGCTATTAACAGACACTTGATTTCAAAACTTATTACAAAGCTAAATTAATTAACAAAGGGTGGTATAAGGCAGATATACTGACCAAAAATTGAGAGCTCTGAAATAAATCCTTGTATTTATGGTCAACTGATTTTTGACAAAAGTGAAAAATCATTCAATGGGGAAATAACTACATTTTCACAAATGGTGTTGGAACAACTGTATACCCACATAAAAAAGAATTTGTCTCTGATTTCAAACTATATTACTAAGCTATCATAATCAAAACAGTATGGTATTGAAATAAACACACCCACAGAACAATGAAACACAATATTGAGCTAGAAATAAACCCACCAAAATATGGTCAATTAGTTCATGACAAAGTAGCCAAGAATATACAATGAGGAAAGGACAGTCTTTTCAATAAATGGTATTGAGAAAACTAGACAGCCACATGCAAAAGAATGAAACTGGGCCACTATCTTACACCATACACAAAAATTAGCTCAAAACAGATTAAAAACTTGAATGCATGACCTGAAACCACAAAAATCCTAGAAGAAAACATAGGAAATAAGCTCCTTGACATGGGTGTTGGTGATGATTTTTTTGTATTTGACAACAAAAGATAACAAAAGCAAAAATGAACAAGTAGGATTTCCATCAAACTATAAAGCTGCTGTACAGAAAAGGAAAACATCAACACAATAAAAAGGCAACCTACTGAATGAGAAAAAATATTTGCAAATCATGTATATGGTAAGGGGTTAGTATCTAAAACAAACTCAATAGCAAAAGGACAGACAATCTGATATTAAAAATGGGCAGAAGATCTGAATACACATTTTTCCAAAGAAGAAATACAGATGGCCAATAGGTACATGAAAAGATGCTCACCATCACTCACCATCAGGAAAATGCAAATCAAAACCACAATGAGATATCACCTTACACCTGCTGGAATGACTATAACCAAAAAGACAAGAAATAATAAGTGTTGACAAAGATGGGGAGAGAAGGGAAAATAAATTGGTAGAAATGTAAGTTGGTGCAGCCTCTTTGGGAAATCGTATGGAGATTCTTCCAAAAATTAAAAAAACAGAATTATTACATGATCCAAAAATTCCACTTCTGGGCATTTATCTAAAGGAAACAAAAACACTAATTCAAAAAGACATGTGTACTCTATGTTCATTGCAGTATTATTTGTAATAGTCCATATATGGAAATAACCTACATGTCCACTGACATATGAGTTAACAAAGAAAATATGGTATAAATACAATGGAATATTTTTCAGTCACAAAAAAGGATGAAATCTTGCCATTTGTGACAACATGCATGAACCTTGAGGGCATTATGCTAAGTAGAATCTAAAAAGACCAAACAAACAACAAAACAAATAACAAAATAAGCAAGCTTATAGATACAGAGAACTTACTGGTAGCTGTCAGAGGCAGGGCTAAGGGAGGATGGAGGGCGGTGGGCAAATTGTGTGAAGAGAATCAAAGAGAACAAACTTCCAATTCAAAATTAAAAAGTCATAGGGGTTTAATGAACAGCAAGGCAACTATAGTTAATAATACTATATTGCTTATATTAAAATTGTTAAGTATATCTTAAAAGTCCTCATCATAAGAAAAAAATTTTCCACAACTATGGATGGTGATGGATGTCAACTAGACTTACTGTAGTGATCATTTTGCAGTGAATAGAAATAGTGAATCATTACGATGAGTACATGAAACTAATCCATTGTTGTTGTCAATTATACCTCAATTAAAAAAAAAAAAAGAAAGAAAGGGAAAAGAAAAAGAAAGAGAATGAAGTTGGGCCCTTACATCAACATATATAATGACATACCGTTTGGCCATAAAGAAAAATAAAATAATGATACATGCTGCAATATAGATCGACCTTGATAATATTATGCTAAGTGAAAGAAAACAGGCTGCAAAAGGCCACATAATGTACGATGCCATTTATATGAAATGTCCAGAATGGACAAATTCATAAAGACAGAAAGTAGGTTAGTGGCTGTCATGGGATGGGAGAAAAGGGGAGTAATTTTTAATGAGTACAGAGTTCCTTTTATTTAAAGATTTTATTTATTTTTGAGAGTGAGGGAGTGCACATGCACCCAAGTGGGAGAGGGGCAGAAGGAGAGGGAGAGAGAATCCCAAGTGGACTCCTTGCTAAGCACAGAGCCTGACTCTGAGCTGGATTGAAGGACCCTATGATCATAATCCAAGCCATAACCAAGAGGCGATTACTCAACTGACTGAGCCACCCAGGTACCCCCAGGGTTCCTTTTTTAAGCTGATAACAGTGCTCTGAAACAGTAGTGATGGTAGCAAAAGAAAACATGGTATGAGAAGTAAGAGATAATACTTCTTCAGTGAACTTTTTTTTTTAAAAAAACGAGAAACACCATATTTAACATACAACTATATGGAGGGTACCTCCCAGTTTTAGAAATCTAAAAACGTACTTCCCAATGAAAGGAATAGAGTATTTAGGAGGAAGTATTACTTCATAAACTGGTAAAAGCCAAGGCATTTCCGTTTCTCTTGTATTCTCTCACTAGTTGATTAATATATTCATTCAGCCTCACTTATTCCACAAATATTTATTCAGCACCTGTCCATATATACCTGCCCTCATCTCATGGTGGTAACATTTGAAAAAAGTAGAACAAGGTAATCACTGAGATTAAAAATAAGGAAATTCATTTGTTGACTCCCTCACACCGTGCCATCACTGCTTTTTAATATAATTGTGGACTACTTATAGAAGGGTCTTTAAGGTATAATTAATCTATATTTTATGAGGCCAAATTAAGAGATTGCTCACAGCACAACAAAGGCACTGAATTTGGTGGAAGGGGGTGGCAGACAGGAAATGCTATGAAAAAATGAACAAAATCTGAAATGCTAATGATGAACAACAATGCAAATGTTTGGCAGCAAATTAATATTCTGATCATAACTGGATAGCCTAAATACATATATCAGGGATAAAGTACTGATCTTCAGTACCATCCAGTGAGGGTTTAGTGCTTAGTATAGAATTAAATCTCCAGTATAATATCTAACACATAATTTAGTTCTTGGAAAACACAGACACACACACACACACACACACACACACCCTTTCATGCTGCCCCTGAATTTGAGATTTAGCCTCTGAATCCTAAAGCTAACTTTGTTTTGTAAAGGGATCACTATTATAGCTGTGAAGTAAAAAACTAGCTAGTATGGTGCATAAAATACATGTCAGCTAGGAGGTAAATGGCTTGTGCAGATTAGAGCCTACTTAGTGCAAGGTGCTGCTTGGGTGGACAATGGAATCCGGCCCTCGCTAGCACAGGGGATTTCTGCAGAGAGAAATATCATAACACGAAAGGTAACAATACATGAGAGACCATGGTTGAACTGTTACAGCCACAGGTAGGTCAGACACTCTAAATGTGATAATTGCCAGTTTCTAGGGCTTTAGTGTACCAGACAAAGGGGTCAAATTTTGGGAAAATGACCTAGAAAAAAGAAGTCCAGCGAGAGGGATTTGGGGCCAACAAACTACCCTGAATCACTTCAAATCACTGCCCTATGAAAAAAGGGCCAATCCCACCTATTTTAGAGAAGGCCTAGAGAGAGCTATTTCAAGTGAGAGGAGGAAGTGCTGAAGAAAAGAAAAGGTAACTTTTTGAATTTCTGTAGTCACCTTTTTTCCATTATTTTATCAAATAATACTATGTAATGTTCAAAACTCTATTATGCTTACCAAAGGCAAATGCATGGCAGGACTCAAAACTTGCACAGATAATCCCACATTTAATCAAGGCCACTCCTCTCAATACTTGGTTCCCTAATACATTAAGTTACAAAAACATCTGATTTCAGCCTGATTCCCTAGATGGTTATATTTTTCCTCGGTGAAAATGGTCAGTCAGCAAAGAATAGGAAAGGAACTGCACATATGCTGGTCTACAACTTTGGTGGCTTAAAACAACACAAATTTATTCTCACATTCAGAAGGCCAGAGGTCTAAAATCAAAGTATCAGCAAGGCTGTGCTCACTGTGAAGGCTCTAAGGGAGAATCTGTCTTTGTCTTTTCCAGATCTTGATAGCTGTTGGCAATTTTTGGCATTCCTTGGCTACATCACTACAATCTCTGCCTCCATGGTCACACTGTCTTCTCCTCTTTGTGTCTCTTCCTCCAACTGTTAGGAGGACCCTTGTCATTGGATTAAGGGTCCAACTGCATACTCCGGATGATCTCCCCTTGAGATTCTTAATTTACACCAAAAAAGACCCTCTGCACAGGTTCTAGGTGGGGATGTCTTTGGGTAAGTTACCATTCAACCATTAAAGATAGTCTATTAGATTTTGAATTCTGAACCATAACTGAATATATATCTGCTCTATAACATCATAACCTCTCAAACAAAAACTCTTGAGAAAGAATGGACAATGACATGATGAGTGATTCCTTATAGTTAACATTTTCTGCCAGTCAGAGCTGCTCCCTTTTTCAATGGAATGAGGACACCTAACTGATTGTTCACCAAAACTTCAGTCAAACATAAAACACAGTTAAGACTAGGTAAGGAGGTAAGATTGGATCCTCGTTCTCTAAAAGTTAAGCTAGAAAAACAGTAAAAATTATTTTAATATTTGTTGACTGAATTATAACAATGAAACAAAAAGGGATGATATTTTAGTAACTTGCTATTTTTTAGTTAAAATACAAAGTGCTAATTTTTAACTTTACCTTTTTAAAGTACTGTCTGATTAAGCTTCTTTGGATCCCCATCTGGTCTGGGTTGCCAATTATTAGGTGAACTGTATTCCCAGAATGCTCTTGATTTTTTAAAAATCAGCACACTTCATTCATTTAGTCATAAACTCTCCTTGTCATTCATGTAGACCCCAAATTGGACTGTGGGATGGGTGGAAGGAGAAATACCTAACAAAGTAATAGCCATAATTAACTATATCTATACAATAATAGGTTTCATAGAAGGGACAGAAAAAAATACAAGGACAATTATGTTGTATACCTGTGAATTTCAATTATTAATTACACTGCAACTCACAACTACACATATCACTAAGAACCCATATAGCATGGCCATATTTGCCTAGTTCTTAAGGTTTACATTTTAAGATCTTCCAGAGGCATTGATTATCACCAGTAATGTCTTTCTAATACTATAATAAGGGACAGATAGTACCTACTAAAAGCATTATTTCAGAAGCTTAGCAAGTTTTGGTTTAGGGGCGCCTGGGTGGCTCAGTGGGTTAAAGTCTCTGCCTTCGGCTTAGGTCATGATCTCAGGGTCCTGGGATGGAGCCCGCATCGGGCTCTCTGCTCAGCAGGGAGCCTGCTTCCTCCTCTCTCTCTGTCTGCCTCTCTGCCTACTTGTGATCTCTCTGTCAAATAAATAAATAAAATCTTTAAAAAAAAAAAAGTTTTGGTTTAAATGCTTCTAACTATTCAAATGAGAAAAGTGTATTCCTTTATTGAGAATAAAAGTCCTGCCTTGATAAATGTTTTCAGTTTTACTGTCCAAATATTTCTTAGTTGATTAAGTTTTAATTGATCTAAATATTCACAAATTATTTATCCAAACAATCATCCATCAACATTTTATTGCTCAGGAACAAAAGTTTGCTTATTTAAGCAGACTTCCTAATTAAAAATAAGTCAAGCCAGTCATGGGTTTGGCCATCTATCCACCCCCCAGCTATTGTTCTGGTTGACTGCACATTTCATTCTTTGGCTATGAAAGCTACACTAATTATTGAATATTAAAAGCAATGAACATTTGAAATTTACTGTGAAGAGAAGCAATAATCGAGGCTAAAAAACCAGGTTGCCAAAAGCTCCAGTTTGAAGATGGTGCAACATTCTAAATTTAATACATTTCTCTAGTTTTTATTACCATCAGCACTGCAGTCATCAGAGGGTGTCCAAGTTAAGGAGAACTCAGACAAGGCTCACTGTGGCAGCAATAAGAAAGATCTATTTCAATGAGAACATCTAATCAGCTTCTGTTCATCAGTGAAATATTTTCACCATAAAAAATGTTGGCTGCCACATAATTGCTAAAGCTAAATGAAATTAACCTTAGAATGGATTGGTTTATTGAGTTACTTTACCCTTAGAGATACACTGCTTGAGGTCATAGGAAGGCCAAAATGGAGTGGCTTCTGCACCTAAGGGACCCCTTCACTTATCATCTCCATCCTTCTTCTTTTATCATCTTTTCCCTGTCCTGTCTCCTTCTCCTTAATGCAAGCTCAGGAGGTAGATATGCAGGGTAGCAAACGAGTCTAGCTTCTTTTCCCACCTCAGGCAAGGTACCAACAGAGATCAACATAGGTAACACTCAAGGGCTTCCTTAAAAGAACACCACCTCTCCAGTGGCCAAGACAACACCAGCTTCCCTACAGCAGGCAGGCGCCTGGATTTTTGCTACATGATTTAATTTTACCATGAGCAATTTGGAGATACTTATGAATGAATTATGGTCATCCATGAACTGAGATGATGAAGAGTGTTAAGTCCTTTGTTCTGAAGATCTGAATTGTTATTAAACAGCTGAACTTCTAGGATGAAGGCCTCAAGCAATGTTTATGAAGCAATCAAGTTTGATGGGCTAAAATCTGGAGTTATTGTATTATTCTCTTGGAAGCTCTTCATAATAATCTATATTTAAAGTGCATCTTTTTCATGTGTAGGGGAGGAATGATATGGGAGTAAGAAAGCTCATAATAATATGTCATTTACTGCTTGGGGATATATAGTTTACCAACCAGGGTTATTTACCATAAAACATCAATATTAAGAATGTTTTATAACCTACTTATAATAAATTGAGAATTTGCATATTAACTTTTAGAGCAGAAATATTGTTATTAATTATTCTCATTATGGAACTTGAAACCAATTATATTAAAATTAGAGTCACAAATGTATGCATAATTGCATTATACAACATTATGCTTTTAGATGTTAACAGTAAATAAACATCATGATGACATCAAGGAAGCTTATAACTAAAAAATTAAAAACAAAAAAAAATTAATGATGGAGATACTATATAAGAGGTTGTAAAACACAATAAAAATTCCAAGTTTGTGTCTCTAAAGGAAACATATTACCACCCATCCAAATTATGATTTGAACATGAATTCTACTAGGAAGGTTTAGTTTTAGATGTCATGGGGGAACCATACATGGCAAGTTCCATGTAATGGGTATCTCCGCAGGAATTAGGTGGTCAGGTTCCTATGGGTTCTCTTCCCCCCACTGCATCTTCAGTGAAAGTTTCTCATTTCACTAATTCTCAGATTCTTCACCTATGAAATAAAAATACCCAGCCTCAGCTCCTAGTTCAGGGCACCCTTGCTCGTCTCTGCTTTAGACTCACCCTGATTTATAAGAAAACATCCCTTTATCTAACACTTCATAGTTTCAAGTCTATTTTTATACTTTGTATAAATTCATCTATAGGACAATCTTAGGTTATATTAAGGACTAAATGAGACAATGTTTTCAAAATCCTTAGCATGATATCTGATAAAGTAATAAAATTATAATAAATATAACAATAGCTAACATTTATTAAACCCTCAGTGCGTGCCAGA
>JAQQSY010004472.1:0-12282 GCA_028646535.1 Procyon lotor
CATGATATTAATGGTTATTTTAATACTAAATTTAGAATTTATTTGAGAAAATGGAGTCATATTTTAAAATATATTGCAGAAATATAAAATAGGAGAGTTTTAAAAATTCAAATATTTTTCTCATGAAAATAATGGCTGTTGGTAATAGAATAATGAAAAAATAAACCTGTAATTTTAAATAATAATAAACCTGTAATACTTAAATACTTGGTTTTTGTACCACACTGAGAAATTTATGTAGCTATTATCAAAATACATGACTAAAATAGCACAAGGTTTAGAAAAATAATAAAGAAAATTGTGCTGTTGTCACATTCTTATATTTAAATACAGAGGCAGTTGTTGCTAGCATTGTAAAATGGCACCCAATGATCCCCATCTCCTAGTACTCATGAATTTGTATAATCTCACTCCATGAATATGAACTGGATCTAGTGACTCATTTCTAATGAATATGATATCGCAAAATCTAATCATTTCCAAGATTATGTCATAAATGATGGTAACTTCATCTCCTCCTTCTCTCTCTTTCTCTATTTTTCTTTCTCTTTTCACTACTGCATCTTCTTAACTTGCCTCCTGAAAGAACAAACTGTCACACTTGAGACATTTATGAAGCAAAAGCTAAAGGAATTCAGATGAAATCTTTGGCCAATGGTGAATGAGGATGGAAGCTCAAAGGCCAACACCCTGCAAAAATCTGAAACCATCCCACAACCATGTGAGTGAGTTTGAAGGTGGATCCTTCTCCCATCTGGCTTTGATGATACAAGCAGTTTGGTTCCCATGACACAGAGGGGGTTCCTGCAGGACCAGCTAAGAGAGTCTTTGGTTTCACACAAGAAAAAAATCAAACACAAGCTAAAGAATGTGAAAGAGTTTATTAAATAGCATAAATGAGAGGTAGAGAATAGCAGAAGTATCTGGAAAACAGAATAGATATAAAAATGAGTTTAGTCATTGTTTCGGTTTATAGGTATATATTGGAAAGGGGTCAGATGACAGGGAACAAACAGTAAGTGTTATTCCATAAGTCACTGAAGGTATTGATGCCAGTGTCAGTAGAGGTTTGTTCAAAGCTAAGGTATGGGAATGCATCTGGGATCTGGCTCTACTTAGATGCTATCTGGTGTTTAGGTCCTAGGACAAAACTCAGAGAATGATTCACTTTCTTGCTCCCCCCTTGAAGGGAATACAGTTTTTTTTTTTACTTATTCAGAGGCAAAATATAGAATATGAGTAAATGGGACTTAGTGGAAAAAGAACAGACAGGAAGGTTTTCTAAAAATGGATTTCCTTCAGCTTCCCTACCTCACAGAAATTACTCCAGCCCCCAATAAAAATATAATAAAACATCATGAGAGACTGTGAAGCAATGGAACAATCCAAGATATGCCCAGCTGCCTTATCCACAGAAATTGTAAGATAATAAAAATATACTATTTTTAAATGCCAAGCTTTGGAGCAATTTGTTTTGCCGAATAAAAAACTAATACAAGAATAGAGCATTAATTTTAAATAGATTATAATTAAGGTTGTCACTTATAATAAGACTGTTTCTTGTAAACATTTGAATGAGCACTTTAAAATAATACTTACACAAACAAGTATGGGCAACAAAATGAAATATTAAATGGAAAAGAATACTAAAAATATTCAAGTTACCAAAAAATGGAAGGAGCAAAAAGAAAACAGGGATGAACTGATAATAGCCCCAGCAAGATGTGGGATGCCTTGGTTTTGTCTGTTCTGCTGCAGCCTCGCCAGGCACTGAAACTTGGGGCAGCCAGGAAACTGACCCTTGCCCTGGGGCCTCTGCCCAGGCTAGAGACCCATGTCTGCAATGCCAGCCCTGCCCTGGAAGCACTTCCAGGGCAGCACCCAGACTGGGGAGTTGCTGCCCTTTGGCATGAATAGTAATAGATTTAGGATTCTTTACGGACTAGAGTTAGAAGTGAGAATTCAGAAAGGTGAGCCCACCATTACTGCTTTGAGCACCCCAGAAAGGGAAAAGGGATTTATAAGGAATGAAAAAGAAGACCTTGGTAGAAGTAACAATAATAACAACAACAGCAACAACAATAATAATGGAAAAAGTCCATCACTAAGGCCCCTTCTTCTACTGAATGGAAAGGCTGCTCTTCTGAGAAGCCTAAGGATTGCTTTAAGGATAAATGGTGCACCATGGAGTCCAGCGAGAATTGTCATATCAAGGATAAAAGAAAGAGGCATCGCACTTCCGGTGGTGGTGGCGGTACCAGGTTTCCAGCTCTGCCTGCAGCTTGGGCTCCAGCAGCTCTCCAGCAGTGGCTCTAGCTCTTCCTCCCTGGGCACTGGGCAAGTCCAGCATATCCCATAGGTCCTCCAGCGTTCCTGGTATTTTTTTGGTGTACAGGTGACATGGGTGAAGTTCACAGTCCAAATCTAAATCACTCCAAAGGAAAAGAAAAGGTGAAGCATTTCCTCTAAGCACATCAAAGTGCACGTTGGAAGATTCACCAGAAGTGTGAGCAAGGATCACATCATGGGGATATTCTTTATGGAAAAATGGTCCCACATGGTTGTAGAAAAGATGCACCCCCATGTATGCAACAGCTATGAATACAGGGAGTTTGAGAATCCAGATGAAGCCAAAAAAACACAAAAGCTCCTGGATGCAAGACAAGTCTGTGGCCAGGAGATTACTGCCACCACTGTCTACTCCTCTGTCTTTGTCCACTCAGGGAAATTCAGCCTTCCCAGGAGAATTTTACCAACCCCACACCCCCCATGGCACTGGATCCCCCCATGGAAGAGAATCAGATTGTGCTCCTGCCATGCAGATCTCATGTGCACACATCACCTTGACCCCACCCTAGCACCACAGTCACAGGAGTAACTCCAGCTAAACCTCTCTCTTTATGGAGGGCCACTGAAGCTCTGCCCCTATAACTTACATCCAACTCAGTTTTTTTTTTTTTTTTATTATTCAACTTTATCCACAGTTTGCATCGGTAATATACATTAGTGTTCCATTTTCAGTTTTGTTACTTTCCTAAGAACCCACTCTGGACTGAGCTCCCACTGCAGAAGTGGGGATGTTTGAAGTCATGCTTAGAAAGATGCCCTCCAGTTTTCTTGCTAGAAAGGCTCTATGTTCCCGTTCCTGAGACTCGGTGTAGTGGCAAAGCCAGCTCGACCAGCAGAACTCCAGGTGGCAGAGCAAATGGATGCTAGAAGCACATTTTCTGTTATCCCTATTAACCTCAGCCTTGTTCCCCTGCTTGGGTCCTCTTCTGATCTCTAGGGTCAAACACCCCATGTTAGTTGCCATAGTGGTTCTGTCTATATGTGTACACATGCACACTGCACCACCCCCACACTCCATATCTCCCTTTATCTCTAAAATCTGTGAGCCAGCTGAGAGCCAGCTCTGAGGGGTCATATCAACCCTCCTGTCACTGCTCTTATTCATGGTTGTTTGGCTTTTATTATACAGTCAGCATTATACATTTTCCATCTTGAGTTTCTGGAACTTGGCAACAT
The DNA here is from genome assembly GCA_028646535.1 of Procyon lotor. Lineage (NCBI taxonomy): Eukaryota > Metazoa > Chordata > Mammalia > Carnivora > Procyonidae > Procyon > Procyon lotor. Next base: position 3,526 of record JAQQSY010004472.1, read on the forward strand.
GTTAGACACTGTTGTGTTTGTACTTTGTTGTGTAGAGTAAAAAGATTATGTTGAAGAAAACTAGGATTAGAATTAAAAAAAAGAAAACAAAAATAAGACATGGGAATAACAACTAAAAGAAGAACAGCAAAACAGATGAAAAAATGAGAAAATAGAATGATGGTAGACTTAAAGCATATCAGTAATTGTGTGAAATCTTAAAAATAAGCACTTTAATTAAAAAATAAATACTGTAAGATTAAAACCAAAGACCAAATATATCTCTGTCTTTAAATAGGTTGCAAATGAAATACTGGAAAATGATATAAATTGCAGGCACTAAGCTTAAAGCAGTTAATTCAGACAAAATATATTCTAAGACAAGGAGTATTGCCAAAGATAAATTGGAACACTGCATTATGAAAGTGGGTCAATTTCACAATAAAACATGACAATCTTAAATGTCTGTATTTAATAGCAGAGCCTCAAACTACCTGAAGTAAAAACACAAAAGAAAGCAAAACAGCAACAAAAACCTACATAGCAATGGAAGAATTAAACAAATCCACAATTATAATTGGAAATTTTAGTATTTCACATCTCCCAACACTTGATAGGCAGATCACAATAATAAATAAAGAGAGAAGATGTGGACAATACTATCCTCCAACTATACCTAATTGATATTTATAGAACATTACCCTTAGAAACTGCTAAATTATATTGTATCCAGGAGCACTAGGACTCTTCCCTAACACAGATAACATACATTTAGTAAGTTTTGAACTGAAGAAATAATACAGAATATGTTTTTTAATATTTTATTTATTTGAGAGAGAGAGAGAGCGAGCATGAGAGGAGAGAGAAGGGCAGAAGGAGAGGGAGAAGCAGAGCCTGATATGGGGCTCTATCCCAGGACCCTGAGATCATGACTTGAGCAGATGCTTACCCCACTGAACCACCTTCCCCAATACAGAATATGTTCTTGACCAGAGTGTAATAAAACTGGCAATTTGTAGTAATAACATATCCAGAAACCTCTGAAATATCCAGAAATTGTTTACAGATATATTTATAAATCAAACACATATAAATATTTGAATTTTCAAAGAAGAAATCACAAAGAAAATTAGAAACTATTTTGAACTGAATGATAATGTAACTAGAACCTGACACAATTATTAGAAAGAAGCAACAACAGGGGCACCTGAGTGGCTCAGTGGGTTAAACCTCTGCCTTCAGCTCAGGTCATGGTCTCAGGGTCCTGGGATCTAGCCCTGCAATGGGCTCCCTGCTCAGCAGGGACCGTGCTTCCCCTCTCTCTGCCTGCCTCTCTGCCTACTTGTGATCTCTCTGTCAAATGAATAAATAAAATATTAGAAGAAGAAGAAGAAGAAGAAGAAGAAGAAGAAGAAGAAGAAGAAAAGAAGCAATAACAGAACTTGTCAATTGTCCTTATATAATTTTTTATCTTAAATGTGAGGTGAATTTCTTCCTCTTTCACTTCCTTTTGCCATCTATTCTCCTAGTTTCCTTTTCCTATGCTTTCTGAACTTGTTTCCTCTGAAACTATCAGAGATGGGGCCAAGCAATACTGGTATCCTCACTTGAGGGAAGACACGAGGAGCTGAGGTAATGTCCCAAGGCAAGATGTCAGAGCTTGAGCCTGTAAAGAGTGAGTCCAGTGGTGAGGTTGTACATTCTGACCAGTAATCCATGCCACAGGGGGATATGTGTTGATGCCTGAGTTGGTTATGGAGATCACCAGGGAAGAGGCATCTCTTATATGGGTCAGAACCTAAGTGGAATGGAGGAGAGGAGGACAATGACAGTGAGGAGGGGACTGTTTCCATACAAAGAAACTACAAATAAGTAAATATGTTAAGGGCAATGGGATCCAGACTTCTCAATATTGAGCAATGAAGTTAAAGATACAGAAATTAAAAAAGAGAGAATGAGAAAGAGGGAGAGAGAGAAACCTAGAATGACTCCTAGCAGTTGGATTAGAATTAAAGATACCTTTATGAAATCATGGTTTTCAACACATACAAATAGAGAAACAGTCAGATATAAGTGTGTTTACTGAGTATAAATGTGTAGGTGTAAATTTCCAACTTCCTAACTGCCCACTGAGGTACCTGGGAAGTAGCAACAGATCAATAATAGCAGATATATTAAATACTTAGATCTGGGCTTCTAAACACAGTTTCCCAATAAAAGGAACAAAGAACAAAATTTAAAAATAAAAGGCAAAAGACAAATAAAATATTTGAACATACATCTCATACATTCATAAAGGACAATATTCAGATGACAAACAAGCACAGAAAAAGTGTTAAACATCCTTAATATTATGGAGACATGAATTAAAACCACAAATGAGATACCACTGCACATCTATTAGAGTAACTAACCCTCATGTTGACAAGGATTTGGAAGAAAAACTCTCATCAACTGCTCATGGGAATATCAAATATTATAAGCATTTTTTAAAAGAATTCAAATGTTCTTAAGGTATTTGGTAGGTATCTTCAGTGGTTTCCCACTATTCCACTCCTAAGTATTTATCCAGGAAAAATTAAAGCATATATTCATGCAAAGACTTCTATGTGAATGATCATAGTGACTTTATCTTCTGTGGCCAAAAACTAGAAGCAAACCAAATGTCCATTCATAGCTTACTGGCTAACCAAATTATGATATCCTTTTACAATAGACTACCACTGAGCAATCTAAAGGACTGATCTACTGATTCACACAATGACATAGATGAATATCAAAATAATTAGGCTGAGACAAAGAAGGAGAATTTTTTAAAATGCACATTGTATGATTCCATTCATACAGAGCTCTAAGACACACAAACTTTTATTCATGTTTGCATCACATTGATTGATTTGCAGTTGTTGAACCAAATTTGCAGCCCAGGAATAAATCCTGCTTGGTCCTGGTGAATAATCCTTTTAATGTATTGTTGGATCCTATTGGCTATTATTTTGGTGAGAATTTTTACATCTGTGTTCATCAAGGATATTGGTTTGTAATTCTCCTTTTTGATAGGGTTTTTGTTTGGTTTTGGGGTTAAGGTAATGCTGCCCTCATAAAATGGTGCCCTCATAAAAACTTCCATGAGTTTGGAAGTTTCCCTTCCATTTCTATTTTTTGGAACAATTTCTGAAGAATAGGTATTAATTCTTCTTTAAATGTTTGGTAGAATTCCCCATGGAAGCTGTCTGGCCCTGGGTTTTTGTTTGTTGGGAAATTTTTGATGACTGCTTCAATCTCCTTACTGCTTATGGTTCTGTTCAGGTTTTCTGTTTCTTCCTGGTTCAGTTTTGGTAGTTTGTGTGTCTCTAGGAATGTGTCCATTTCTTCCAGATTGTCTAATTTGCTGGCATATAGTTGCTCATAATATGTTCTTACGACTGTATTTCTTTGGTGTTGGTTGTGATTTCTCCTCGTTCATTCATGATTTTATTAATTTGATCCTTTCTCTTTTCTTTTTGATAAGTCAGGCCAGGGGTTTATCAATTTTATTAATTCTTTCTAACAACCAGCTCCTAGTTTTGTTGATTTGTTCTACTGTTCCTTTGGTTTCCATTTCTTTGATTTCTGCTCTGGACTTTATTATTTGACTTCTTCTGCTGGGTTTAGGCTTTCTTTTCTGTTCTTTCTCCACCTCCTTTCAGTGTAGGGTTAAATTATGTACTTGAGATCTTTCTTGTTTCTTGAGAAATTCTTTTATTGCTATGTACTTCCTCTCAGGATGACCTTTGCTGTATCCCAAAGATTTTGATCAGTTGTGTTTTCATTTTCTTTTGTTTTCATGAATTTTTTAATTTCTTCTTTAATTTCCTGGTTAACCCATTTGTTCTTTTGTAGGATGCTCTTTAGCCTTCATTTATTTGAGTTCTTTCCAACATTCCTCTTGTGATTTTGTTCTAGTTTCATGGCACTGTGGTCTGAAAATATGTAGGGAATGATCTCAATCTTTTGGTACCGATTGAGACCTGATTTGTGTCCCAGGATGTGATCTATTCTGGAGAATGTTCCATGTGCACTCGAGAAGAATTTGCATTCTGTTGCTTTGGGATGGAATGTTCTGAATGCATCTGTGATGTCCATCTGGTCCTGTGTGTCCTTTAGAAGTTTTATTTCCTTGTTGATCTTTTGCTTAGATGATCTGTCCATTTCAGTGAGGGGGGGTATTAAAGTCCCCTACTATTAGTGTGTTATTGTTGATGTGTTTCTTTGACTTTGTTATTAGTTGGTTTATATAATTGGCTGCTCCCATGTTAGGGGAATGGGTATTTACAATTGTTAGATCTTCTTGTTGGACAGTCCCTTCAAGTATGATATAGTCTCCTTCCTCCTCTCTTATATACTCTTTGGCTTATAATCTAATTTATCTGATATAAGGAATGCCACTTCGCCTTTTTTTGATGTTCATTAGCGTGGAAAATTTTTTCCACCCCCACTATAAATCTGGAGGTGTCTTTGGGTCTAAGATGAGTTTCTTGTAAACAGCATATCGAAGGGTCTTGTTTTTTATCCATTCTGATACTTTGTGTCTTTTGATTGGGGCACGTAGCCTATTTACATTCAGGGTCACTATTGACAGATATGAATTTAGTGCCATTTTATTGCTTGTAAGGTGACTGTTAACTGTATATTGTCTCTGTTCTTTTCTGGTCTACGTTCCTTTTAGGCTCTCTCTTTGCTTAGAGGACCCCTTCCAATATTTCCTGGAGGGTTGGATGGTTGTTTGCAAAGTCTTTTAGTTTATGTTTGTCCTGGAAACTTTTTATCTCTCCCTCTATTTTCAGTGACAGCCTAGCTGGATATAGTGTTCTTCGCTGCATATTTTTATCATTTAGTGCTCTGAATATATCATGCCAGTCCTTTCTGGCCTGCCAGGTCTCTGTGGATGGGTCTGCTGTCAATCTATTATTTCTGCCTTTGTATGTTACAGACTTCTTGTCCCCAGCTGCTTTCAGGATTTTCTCTTTGTCACTGAGACTTGTAAGTTTTACTATTAGATGATGGGGCATGAACCTGTTTTTATTGATTTTAATGGGGCTTCTCTGTGCCTCCTGGATTTTAATGCTTGTTCCCTTCACCAGATTAGGGAAATTCTCTACTATAATTTTTTCCAAAATACCTTCTGCCCCTGTCTCTCTTTCTTCTTCTTCTGGGATCCCAATTATTCTAATATTGTTGCATTTTATGCTATCACTTATCTCTTGAATTCCCTCGTGGTCCAGTAGTTGTTTATCTCTCTTCTTCTCAAGTTCTTTATTCTCCATCATTTGGTCTTCTATAATGCTTATTTTTTCTTCTGCCTCATTTATCCTAGCAGTGAGAGCCTCCATGTTTGATTTTACCTCATTAATAGCTTTTTTGGTTTCCACTTGGTTAGATTTTAATTCTTTTATTTCTCCAGAGAGGGATTTTATTTCTCCAGAGAGGTATTCTCTAATATCGTCCATGATTTTTTCTAGCCCAGCTAGCATCTCGATAACTGTTATTTTGAACTCTATTTCTGACATATTACTAATGTCCATATTGACCATGTCTCTAGCCATCAGTACTGTCTCTTTGTGTGTGTGTGTGTGTGTGTGTGTGTGTGTGTGTGTGTGTGTGGTAAGTTTTTCCTCCTTGTCATTTTATTGAGATAAGAATAGATTAGTGAGAGAGAAAAATACTCTGGAATTCCGCAGTTTTCACTGAATGATGTACTAGGTCTTGGCTGTATAATCTCACTGATCTCCTGGGGGCCAGGCCCATTGCCGTGATTCTTAAATGTCTTTGCAAGAGGCGGAATTGCACTGCACTTCCCAGGCGATGGGTCAAGTACTTTGCTCAGTTTTGCTCTTGGGAGTCTCTCTTCCCTGAATGTTTCTGAACTGTGCTGGGGGGTGGGAATGAAAATGGCGGACTCAGAGTCTCCAGCCCAGAGGAGCTGAGTGTTCAGGGCTCCACTCCTCAACGGGCCCTTGGAGGAAAGCAGTCAATCATTCCTGTCTCCCTTGTCTCTGGCCTTGCTCTAAGCTCAGCTGGCCTGTGATGGAGCACCTCTATTTCTGGCGCACGTCGACCCATTTGTAGTCTCTAAACCCAGCATATTCTTGCTGTGTGCTCCAGCACTGCTCCTTCTGGGAAGGAAGGAGGTGATCTCTCTAGTGTTGCCTCTTGTGGGGTCCCTGCTTGAAGATCAGTGGCCCGACTATGCCTTGGAACACGGTGTAAGTAAGCCCAAGCTGATAGTGCACTGCAAGGCTCCTTCTCTGCTGCTGGTTTCTCCACCCTGATACTGGGAGCTCCAATGCACTCAGACACCCCGGTCCCTCTGTGACACCACGGGTCCTGAAACCACACTGTTCCCACAAGGGCTAAACCTCCACTTAGCCTCTGGAGTGATGCCCCTCAGTAGAGCAGACTAAAAGTTCTGAGTTTATGCTCTGTGGCTCTGCGTCTGCTGGGAGCTGGCCCCTCCACCTTGGTTGTCTCTTCCTGTCGCTTTGGATTCACTTTTTCCACATGTCCTACCTTTCAAAAAATGGTCAATTATCTGCTCCTAGAATTGCCGTTCATCCTCTCTTCTCTCTCCTGTTGGGTTTGCAGGCTTTTAGAATGGTTTGATAACTATCCAGCTGAACTTCTGGAATCTGACACTATCTCAGCCTCCTACACCTCAGCCATCTTGCTCCTACCCTCCAAACGTACTTTTTCTTTGATGCACATTGAAGAGCTGATTCTTCCTTTAAGTAGGTGAATTAAATGGGTTAGAATTAAATGGACTTGAGCTCTTACTGTCCCAGTCCTTGCCCAAAATTTGGCTGTGAGGTGTAATGTTCATGAAAGCTGATTTTCTTTTTTCTTTAAGTGCTGTAATGCTCTTTTGTGTGCCATTCTTATAAAAGTTTTTTGTATAAAATCGAAGGTCTCTGAACTTTGTTTTTGCCAGGATAGATCATGGGGCATTCTACTTCTTTACTTGATCACTGTTTTTTAATTTCTCTCATTTTTTGTGCTCTCTACTTTCAGATTTCTGGATCCATAAGTAGAGTTGGAAACCACTGGTTTTCCTGAAGACAAGATCAAACTAAGAATCTAGTAACATTTACTGGAATGTAATGACATCCAAAATAATTTACAAAATTTAAAAAACAGAGAAGTCTACTTATTATGTGATGTAATCAAATTATAGGTTAGCTCAAGTAATTCAGATTTTTTAAATTTATTTTATTTTTTAAAATTTATTTGTTGTTTTTTTATTAATTTTTATTAACATATAATGTATTATTTGCCCCAGGGTACATGTCTGTGAATCTTCGGGTTTACACATTTCACAGCACTTAACAGTACATACCCTCCCCAATGTCCACAACCCAGCCACCCTATCCCTACCCCCCCCCGCCACCCTTAGTTCATTTCTTGAGTTTATATTTAGAGAGAAAGCAAGAGTGGGAGGTGGGAGCAGAAGGAGAAAGAGAATCTTAAGCAGATTCTCTGCTGAGCACAGAGCCAAGTGCATTGCTAAAATCTAGGACCCTGAGCTTATGACCTGAGCTGAAATCAAGAGTCAGCCATATAACGGACTGAGCCATCCAGGTGTGCTGATTCAGATTTTTGTTTTAGATTCAATATTAATAGATTATGTTTTTAAAGGGAAACATATGATAAAGGTATGTATCTCAGTTTCTAAGGGTTTAGCAACATGTTGATAAAGAAATGATTTACCTAGACAAATATTTATTCTGCTTTTTGGAAATAAATTCTCTATATTTGAAGACAAATCTCAAACCAATGGGCATGACAGAGATCAGTACCACACGGTCAACATTACCTTAGGTCAGGTATGTATGATGTTATTGTCTCCTTCAGCTGTGTGGCTGCACAAAATCAAATCCTACAAACACAATTTTTTAATCTGTAATGAATATATTGTATATACCACAGCTTCAGTTTGTGGCAGTTCTCTTGCCTCCATTGTAGCCATTACGTTTGTCCATCCAGGAATGCCCCATAAAATAGTAGCATTTCCTGTAAATAAATATGCAATAGCCAAGAATAGAATATCATACTCAAAAGTTTTGCTTCTCTGACGCTGGAAAGCGTTTGACAAAATACAGCATCCCTTTTTTGATCAAAACTCTTCACAGCGTAGGCATAGAGGTTACATTCCTCAACATCATCAAAGCCATCTATGAAAAACTGACAGCGAATATCATTCTCAATGGGGAAAAGCTCTCAGCATTTCCCCTGAGATCAGGAACATGACAGGGATGCCCACTATCTCGACTGCTATTCAACATAGTGCTAGAAGTCCTAGCCTCAGCAATCAGACAACAAAAAGAAATCAAAGGCATCCAAAATGGCAAAGAAGTCAAACGCTAACTCTTTAAAAATGATATGATACTTTATGTGGAATACCTGAAGGACTCGACTCCAAGACTGCTAGAACTCATCCAGGAATTCAGTCAAGTTTCAGGATCTAAAATTAATGCACAGAAATCAGTTGCATTTCTAGACACCAACAACAAAACAGAAGAAAGAGAAATTAAGGAGTCGATCCCATTTACAATTGCACCCAAAACCATAAGATACCGAGGAATAAGCCTAATCAAAGAGGCAAAGAATCTCTACTCAGAAAACTACAAAGCGCTCATGAAAGAAATTGAGGAAGACACCAAGAAATGGAAAAAGGTTCCATGCTCATGGATTGGAAGAACAAATATTGTGAAAATGTCTATTCTACCTAAAGCAATCTAAACA
>JAQQSY010004473.1:0-12282 GCA_028646535.1 Procyon lotor
TCCTGGAATGTCTGCACCTAATTCCCCCAAATGATAGTACAACTCAAAATGAGAGATCTCTCTGATATGAAGAATTTGAGAGACAGGGCGGGGGGGTTGTGGGGGGGTAGGGGAGAGAAATGAAACAGGATGGGATGGGGAAGGAGACAAACCATAAAAGACTCCCAAACTCATGAAATGAACTAAGGGTGGCTGGGAGGTGGGGGGGTAGGGATGGGGTGGCTGGGTTGTGGAGATTGGGGAGGGTATGTGCTATGGTAAGTGCTGTGAAATGTGTAAGCCTGATGACTCACAGACATGTACCCTGGGGTAAATAATACATTATATGTTAATTAAAAAATAAATTTAAAAAATGAGTGTATTAAAGAGGTAAGGTAGAAAAAAAATTATAAATAAATAAATAGGTTAAAAAATAAATGAAAGGAGAGATCTACCCAACTGCAGGTATTAAAGTGTACACTTTAGGGGGGACAAGTTCTAAGCTTTCACGCAGTACTCAGTTCCAAGGAGGATGGATGAAGTGTGGCTGGGCTCTGGATGTAAGGGTCTCCCCCAAGGGAACTGTCCAGTTATTATGGGCCGGTCTTCCTATCTATATAAATGTATCATAGAGCAGGACAAGAGTGAAACTGAAGGAGAAGGGGAGAAAAAGATCTTCCATGAATCGGCAACTTAAACAGAGCTCTTCAAAGGAAAGCTATTTAAATCTAGGGTGTTCCTAACATTAATTATCCTGAACATCTCACAGGCTCAGATTCACATGCTACAAAGAACACAAAGCCTTTTAATTTTCCTACCTGTCCATGGCACTAGCGGTGATAAATCAGACACACAGAGAAACCACACATGACTAACGAACCAGCCCATTATTGGCGAGCAAAGATCATTTGCCAAGATGACTTATTCAGACATAGTCACATATCATAACCAGCAATATCCTGGAGGCTTAAGGCAGCAGGCATAGAAAGGAAGAGCTGGGCCGCTCCCTGCCAAGTCTCAGGCACTCCAGGGCGACTCGGGCATCCTCCGGACGCCTGCTATCCAGGCATGAAAAGATTGTATTCATGGCTGCCACCTCCCCACTCCCTTCCAGGTAGACTTGCACTTGGAAAAATACCGCAATTGAGTCCCCAACCTCACTCTGGTCCCTCCTCTGACACTCTCAGAATTCCAGGTACCTTCAGGAAGAAGACCCAGCCTCTGCGACCAGCAACCTTAGCTGTAGGCACTCATTCAAGTAACTGAGCTCCAACTAGGTGTCCGACCCTTTTCTAGGTGCTTGGGCAGATCCATAAACAAACCTGTAAATGGGTGGGAGTGAGGGAAAGAGAAGAGTTCCCTAAATGCCAGTCCCTTTGTTCTACCAGGAAAACAGACCCAGTGACTGGAATTTTTCTTTGAGGTCGGAGTTGATGGTGTGGCTAGGATTTGAAACCACGCTGGATTCTTAGTGTGACAGCCACATACAGTGGTGCACAGCGATGGGGATGGAAATTCAACCCATGTTCTGCATATGGGCCAGGGGCAGCCTCACTCTGGTACCATATTCTGAATGTCCCAAACTGCCCAATTCCCTTTAACCAAAGCCCCCTTCACTGGAAGGGACAACTGAGGTTCTCCAGGTCAGCAACCAACCATCATTAGCAGGACCCAGGAGAGTTTGAATCCTTTCACTGGGATGTAACCCTGACAATCTACACACTCCCAGCTCTTGTCATGAGTGAGAAGAGTCTGCTGAACTTGAATCCGTAAGAAATCCACCCATGGCGAAGGTCCCCTATAATTAATAATCATGACAATAATTTCCTGTATTCTCATCAGCTCTGAAAGGGAAGGCTGCTAGCAAGCTGTTTTACATTCTCGCCAACTCCTTTACTCTTCATGATCCCAAGCTGAGGATCTGTCATGGTTCAATCCCATCTCTAAAGTTCCATATGGATGATGGGAGTAATTAACTTAATCAACTGTATGAATATCTACTCTTGACTAAGTGCCAGGGATACAACAGTGAATACCACCAGCATTGTCGATAACAACACCCCCTGTCTCTGACCTCATGGGACTAACACCGTTGAATACAGAGTTGGGAAAAGCCCAATTGCTAAGGAGTCCCTGACCAGACTGGCAGCCTGCCTGGGGAAGGTCCAGAAGCAAGAGTGTACGTGACCAGACGACTCTCCCCTCCCGTTTTACAGAAGGAAAAATAAGGTCCAGGAATGACAGCAAGTGGCTTGCCCAAAGTCAGACAGTTGATGACTGAGCTGAACTTGAACCCAGCTCAAAGGGCTTTCCCCTTTCGACCACATTGCCTCCTCCAAGGTTCCAAGGCTGCAAAGTGAAAAGAAATAGTTGGTTCTATGGACAGATTGTTTCCTGATGCATGTACCCCCCAGAACATGCAGCTTCAACCCATCTTATCAGCACAGACCTCATGCCCGTGTTCATCTCTCAAACCAGAATGTTTATAAATATACTTCATTGATCTAGAGCCTGGGTGTCCAGTCTTCATTCACTCTCATTTATCACCCTCTCTGGGTCTCTCTTGACGTTTACTTTCACTTTAAAAACCTCATCTTATAAGAACAGAGCCCTTTTTATCTGATGCTAGCTCCCCCTCTGCTCCTGGGCTCTAATCTATCCAGGTCTGGAAATAAACAAGCCAGAAAGGGAAGCAACAGTCCCTTTCATGAAAACAGGCACCTCTCTAAAATGATCTACCCCTGGGCATGGCACAGATAGAAATTTAAATGAGAAGGAAATAAAGACATCCTCCAGCCATAGTCCTATGCATTCCTTATCAGGCAGGACACCAGGGAAGGAAACCCTGTGTTAACAGCTAGACTGAAAACTCTGCCTTGCGTTTTTCAGGTTGCTTAGAAAGGCAGGGGGGTCCAAACTCAAGAGGCCTGAAGAGACAATAGGCTTTGAAATATAATAGTGTCTATAGTTCAGCCTCCTCCATTCTGAGGAGTTGAAGGTCTCTGAGATACTAAGGGAGGGCTCATTGAACACCAATTGCAGGTATATGCCAGCGGCTACTTCCAGGGGTGCTCGGAGATGCCTGAATGATCCAGACATCTGGCAACCAACGCAGACCTTCGCCCACCATGTTATCTTACACCCGCCTGCAGAGCAGGAGTGTCCACACCTCCCACCAACCCCTGGCTGCTGCCGCCCGCAGCCTCTGCCAGCAAGGGAGGCTGTGCGTGCAGGGGCAGAACCAAGTCCCCACGAGCCAACCTGTACTTCTTACCACAGTTCCCAACCCAGGCTTTCAGAAAGAGGTCACAGATCTAGATGCAAACGCAGAAAGCACCTCTTCTGAAGAGGACAGTAGTTGATTCTTAATTGTTTGGGGATCCTTTTGAAAAGACGGTGGCAGCTCTGAACACCCCATGGGAAACTGTGGGCCTGCTGTTTATCTGTAATTTCACTGGGGGTGACTAACCCTCCGGGGAAGGATAAAAAGGCAGAAAGGGCTAATGTGCTCATAGCCAGCTTTAAGCAAGGGAACTTTGGGTGGTTCAGGTAAGTAGTCAAAAATAAAGATCTTCACCGAAAAAGGGAGAAATGATGTCCCTTCCTAAGCTACTGCAAGTTCCAGCCTTCAGTTAACCTTTGAGATTTCAACAAGAATTTGGAAACCGAGAGCCCGCACACGCATACAACAGGGACTCATCTTTGTGGCTTCCTGTCTTGATGTCACAAAATGACCTGTGATTGCTAGTTAAGATAGAGACTCCCGACAGAGCTTATCACAGAAGGGCTGGGTACCAGCAGAGGTAAGAAGTAAGGCAGAGATGGACACTGGGATGGAGGACAGTTCAGACAAGGAGAGAGGGATAGCTAAGCTCTCCACTGGCTGAGTAGATCCTGGCAGGGCAGGTCCTGACCCTTGCTGCCGGCTCCCCTTGGAAGTCAGACCAGCTGACTCCTTAGCAGCAAACCAAGAAGTCCAGACAGAAACAACCCTTTCTTTCTGGGTCCACGGGGAGTGGGGGATACATCCTCTCATTTCTAGGGAGGAGACCCTGGCCCACAGCTTGCCCATAGCCCCCTCGTGGCCCGGGGGTGTCACTGCAGCCCCCTCTGCATTGCTGGGCAAAAACCTCAGGGACGCAGCTCTAATAGTGGTAGAGCAGAATATTTAGTTACCGAGGTGGTTTGGCAACAGTCTTCAAGCCATGGTGAGGCTGCGTTTGCTTTTCGTTTCTTAAACTAGGACCAAGATTGACACTCAAAGTGATCCTTCTAAACTCCTCCCTGGTACAGTCCCTACAGGGAACAAGTCCAAGACCTGCTTCATTAAGCCAATAACCTCAGAGCTTCTGTAACATTACCACCGCCCTATTGATCACTCCTTCCTGCATCACATGCCATTGTGTACAAGTGTTTCAAAGCTCAATAGAAATAGCAAGAATGCACAACACCCTCTGGTTTGTAGGCTGCTGGCTAGATTACAAAATACTTGCAGGACCCTAATACCACCTAATACCACTAATACCCCTAATACCACCCTAAATACCACCCCCCATCCCCATATCTTGGATTTCCATCTGGGTTGGGGTCTTGACTGAAAAGACCAGATTCTGGGTGGGGGAGAGTCAATGCAGTGGTTCAGCTACCATCCCTCAGAACTGGGGATGATTAACTGAACCCAGCAGTGGGAAAGTGCCCACTGAGGAGAAAGTGGAAAGTTTGAGGGAGGGAGGAGGGTGCAGTGTCCCGTGAGGGCCTAGAGCAGTAGTCCAGGGTCCAGAAGTGACTGGAGCCAGGGGAAACGGATAGAAGCACAGAGGGTCTTTTCCTTTTTCCGGGGAGGGGAGTCCTTACCTCCTTTATTTTCTCCCGCTGGGCTCGAACTAGGCTCTGGGGCTCCTTACTCTCATCTGTCCTGGTCCCCAGGACCGGGTGGCGGAGGCGGCTCCGGAACGCATCGAAGTCAAAGCTAAACGGGATGTCTCCCTCCTGGGGTCTGAGGGCCGTGCTGCCGCTGCTCCGCGCCGCCGTGGCCATTTCACGAGTCCCGGTGGGGTGGGTGCGCCGCAGCCACACTTTTCGGCGGCGGGTACTGGCTTGGCTGCTGGCGTCGTCCTCACCCGGGGCTGGCACGGCGGGGGCCGGGTTGGGAGGCGACTCCTGCTCGCGGGCCAGGGGGTGGCCGGCGACATCGGCCACTACCTCCAGGCCAGGCTGCTGGGTTCGGGGGGCCAGGAAGAGGCGCTTGAGGCGAGAGGAGTTGGGCAGCAGGAAGAGGGCCCCGAAGCACAGGGTGACGAGGCCCGAGAGGAAGAGAAGGAAGAGGAACTTCTGCGGCAGCCGCAGCCCCCACGGGGAGGCCGGGACGAAGACGGGCACTTTCCTCATGAGCATCGTGGCCTGGCGCCGGGCTGCGGCCGGTCAGCTCCGGCCGGGCCCCCGAGGCTCTCCGAGCGCAGGCACTGGCCAGCCGGGGCTCGGCACGGGGAAGTCGTCGAGGGGCGCCGCCCGGGGTGGGGGGTCCCTGAGAGTTTCGCCGCTTCGGGGGCTGCCCCTGAAGTTCAGGGAGTTTGGAGCGAGTCCCCCGGCGCTGAGGCGGGGGCGCAACCCACCTCGGCGGGGCCCGGGCGCGCCGGGCGGCACGGCTCGGGGCCCGGGCCCGCAAGGGTCGGCCGCGCGCCACAGCCTTCCCTCCGTCCGCCGCGCAGCCCCTCCTCGCAGCGGCCGGAGCCCGCAGGGCCCGCGCCTTCCCGCGCTGCGGCCGCCGCCGGGGCCGTCACATGCCGTCCGCGGCGCCCAGGCCGTCCGCGCGGAGGGGCGCCGGCAGGCCTCGTCCCCGCGCGGAGCCGCCCGCGGCCCCTCCGCCCGAAGTTTCAACCGCAGAAGCAGAAGGGGCCGGCTCAGGGGGCGAGGCGGTGGCGGAGCTGGCGTGTCAGCGCCGCTGCGAGAGCGCGCCGACCCCGCCGGGTTGCGACAGCGCCCGACTCGGCTATCGGGACACGTCCACAACTTTGCTCCGCCGCGGAGCCGGCGCGGGGCAACGGGAGCAGGCGCTTCTGAGTCCGCTGGACAGGCGGCTTCCTGGGCCCCCGGGAGCGGAGGGATGCCGGAGCCGCGGTCTGGAGCCGGGCGCCGTCCGCGACCGGCCGCGGCGGGGCGGCTGCAGCTGCACCCGGGAGTGCGGACTGCCGCCCCGCCAACTCGGCAGGGCTCGGCAACCCGCTGGGATCACCTGTTCCCGGCCCCCTCTGGCCCCGCGGAGCGCGCAGCCCAGGCTGCACCTCTCCCGCTGCAGCTGGCGTCCTCTCAGCGACCGCTCCAGACGGGTCGCTGCCGCCGCAGGCTGAGCCGCCGCCGCCGCCGGAGCCGCCGCCGCCGCCGCCGAGCCTGCGCTCCACACGCGCGCACACCCGCCCGGACGCCTCCGCCGCCGCTGCCGCCGCCGCAGCTCCGCTTTCACTGAGACAGCGCCCGCGGCCCCGCCTCCCTCCGGGCCACGCCCTCGGCCCACGCCCACTGCGCGCGCCCAGCGGTCCACCTCCGCCGCGGCGCCGCAGCCAGGCCAATGGCCTTGCGTCCGTGGGTAGGGAGCGCGGGGCCTAAGCGCGGGTGGGGAGAGGCGACGGGACTCCAAGCCACGCCCCCTCCCTCAAGTGGCCAGCGCCGCGCACACTCCCCCCCATCCCACCAGCACCAATGGTCCAGCTGCGCGGAGTTGGCGAGGGCGGGGTGGAGAGCGGAGCGAGGTCATTGGCTGCCTCGGAGGGATCCCCGTTGGGCTGCAGTCGCCCATTGGTTAGTGGCCAGCGTTCGCTGGACTGGGAGCGACCGCGAGGCCCCCTTGCCGCCCCCACCCCGCCCGGCGCCGCTCGGGTCGTTGGCCTCCCGGTGGGGGCAGGAGATCCGGCCAGTCTGAAGGGCTCTGGCCATTGTTCAGGAACCGCTGTCAACCCCCTCCGTGCCAGCCCAGGATTGGCAGGGGGCGGGGGCCTGCCCAGGGGTCCCCAGGGCTTCTGCAGAAGCCGTGGTGGTGCTGCTGTGGCAGGCTAAGGGAAAGGTGGCTGGAGCCAAGCTGGGGAGCCATAGCCGCGATTGGACCAGACTAAGGCAGTGTTTCCACTGGACCCCCACCAATCACTGCTCTTTCTTTTCCCACAGCCCCAAACTGGACTAGGGCCCCCCGGTGGGGGTAAGATGCGAGGTGAGGGCAGAGAAGAAAGGACCCTGGTCGTGTGTACAGACCGCACGCATCATGTGACATGGGTACCTAGATGCCCGCGTGTTTCTGTGCACATGTGTACTCGTATGCATAGATACCTATGTGCTCAGGGATTGCATGTGACTGCTTACACACATACGCTTATTTTAGGTATGGACATCAAGTGGTTACACCGGAGCATTCATACACATCTATACATATCAGTACGAATATTGACATGTGCACACACATACCCACCGACCCACCACAGGTCCGAAACCATGCACACGAACCCACTGCCAGGCATATATTCCCAGACCTGTGTGTGTCTCGACTCCAAGGCCCTGCCTCACACCTTCCTCCTTGGACTGAGTCTCTCCACGCTTTCCCTTCCTGTTAAAGCTAACCCAGGGCAAAGCAACATTGTGCTATGTGGGTCTTTCATGCAAAACACTTTATAGAGACAAATAACAGCAGAGGGAGAGACAAATTAAGAGGTGTAATAGGCAAGAGGGAAAATATCTGCTTTCAGCTGCAATTTAAAATGAAATGCAGCATTGACGAGACAGAAAATACTGCAGGGAGGCCTTTACGGTTAGAAGAAGCGGCCCAGGCGGTCTCTCACCTCATAAATCTTGCTTCTTCCCTTAGGCCTGCTAGGATGGGCCACTGGGACTCAGACAGCCTTCTCCCTCAGGCAGGCCACTGACAGCAGACCCTCCCCTGATGTTTAAATACCCTTGGCATGTAAATTTCTTTCACTTGAAAGTAAAAGACTGCTCTGGGTAACAGGTGCAAATACGTTGGTGACTGGAGACAAATAGTCCCTCCCAACCCCACAAGTTACACCCAACTTAAATGTAAAATTCTAATTCAGATGTTTCAATCTCTCATGAATTTGATTAGCAGGAGTCAGTTCCCTGGAACCAGCTGCGAACATCAGAGACAAACATGGGATCCCCTTGGTGGCAGGAGCCCAGACACCTGGCCGGGGCTGTTCCCATCCCCAGTGCTCAAGCATCCCCTTGCTCGGTCCCACCCGGGGAAGAGGCAGGTTTGTGTTTGGAGAACCAGGAGCCCAGCATTCTTTGGAGGCACCCCATTGTTGCACGTTGCGACTGTAAGGGAATCACTGTTCGGTCCCCTGAGAAGGTAGGATCCAGGGGGAAGGGGAGGAAGGCAAGGTTGAGTCTTGGAAGGGCATATCTGTTTGAACTGGATGCTTAGGGGGATTGTGACACCTGGACCAGCCTCTCGTATGTGGTGAGCCAGGGTAGAAAGCAGAGCTGCAGCAGAACTGGCACATTCCACAGACCCAGGCTACAAAAACCAGAGCCCAGAGAGGACAACTCCATTTCAGATTGATGTCATGTTGGTGGTCACACTGAGTTGGTGACCTTTTACACTCTCCCTTAAGGGCTCACTGAAACCCAGCAGGCCCCTATCCCAGCTTCTGTAGACCTCACACAGACTGTGGCTCTTTTATCACTGGGGTTTTCTATTCATACACTGCCCCACAGCAGATAATGCCTCCCGACAGGGACCATGGCTTGTCACCTCTCTAACCCTAGGTCTTAATTACAATGCCTTGGGCATCAGCACTGTGTTTGTTGACTAACCAATGAACGAATGAGTGAGTGGATGCCCATTTCACAGATGAGGAAGTTGAGGCTCAGGGAAGGGAATAATAATGAACTAACATTTTCTGTGTGCCAAATACATATCACTTTGTTTACTTTTCAGAACACTCTTATGTGGTGCATTTTATTTACAGCCTCATTTTATAGATAGGAAGACTAAGGCTGGAGAGATATAGCTCAGTTAACAAGTATCTTTCTCAGTTTAATTTAAAAACTCAAATGGGGAGGGGAAACAGAAATGAATAGCCATTTAAAAAATCTACTCTGGGGGCGCCTGGGTGGCTCAGTGGGCTAAAGCCTCTGCTTTCGGCTCAGGTCATGATCTCAGGGTCCTGGGATCGAGTCTTGAATCGGGTTCTCTGCTCAGCAGGGAGCCTGCTTCCCTTTCTCTCTCTGCCTGCCTCTCTGCCTACTTGTGATATCTCTCTCTCTCTCTCTCAAATAAATAAAATATTTTTTAAAATAGATAAAATTTTTAAAAATCTATTCTGTCAACAAACTTTTATTGAACTTAGATGCTAGGTATTTCACTAGTCTCAGGTTGGACACAAAGATGAACAAAGCATGGTCCCTGCCATTACTGATTCATTTATTCAGTAAAGAACTATTTATCAAGGGGTGCTAAGTGTCTGCCTTCAGCTCAGGTCATGATCCCAGGTCCTGAGATGGAGCCCCACATCCGGCTCCCTGCTCAGCAGGAAGTCTGCTTTGCTCTCTAACCCTCCCCCTGACCCAAGCTCTCTCTTTGACTCTCTCTCAAATAAATAAATAACATCTTAAACAAAAAGAATAACTATTTATTGAACACCTACAACTATCAAGTACAGGGGGCTGGGGATAACAGCCCTCTATATAAGGCAGATGAAAAGCCTATCTTCAGGAAGCTTCTTGTCTAATGGGCAACAGGGACCAATTTAGCCTGTCGGGAAGGACCACAGGGCACTGGTCTGCATGCTTCATATCTTATCCTAACAGGCCCTCATGATGGCTGTCTCTGAAGTAGGCCTTGTGATCCCGATTTAACAGATGGAGAAACCGAGGCCTAGGGGTGTGACATGACTTATCCAAAGTCACACAGGGAATGATTTGCAAATATGACAGAAAGCCAGATTCATCTACTCCCAAAATCTGTGCTCCTTCTGTTAATAATATTAATAATAGCTAAGATTAATGGGGCACTCGCTATGCACCAAGCCCTTCCAATGGCATATTCTAGAAGCTCACTTATTGGTTCCTTACAACCACCCCACGAGACAGGTACTGTTATTACTGATATTTTACGGAAGAAGAAACTAAAACATAGAAATTAAAGAATTTGCTCAATGTCCCACATCTGGGAAGAGGCAGAGGGAGGATTTGAACACAGTCAGGCTCCAGAGCCCTTTATGTCTTTCAACTCTATTGCTCTCCATCTTATAATGCCATGAAAGCAGGTGCTGTAGGGGGTCAGAGCAGGGCACTGGCTGCAGGTGAAATTATCAGAGGCTTGTTGGGAGGATTGTCTGTGCTCATTATCATCAT
Organism: Procyon lotor; assembly: GCA_028646535.1. Lineage (NCBI taxonomy): Eukaryota > Metazoa > Chordata > Mammalia > Carnivora > Procyonidae > Procyon > Procyon lotor. The sequence continues at coordinate 10,339 of JAQQSY010004473.1, forward strand.
TCAACAAGTACCTATAAAGTGCTTGCTATGTTCCAGCCAATATGCAAGGCTTTAGGAATATAATGGTGAGCAAAAATAGACACATTGTTCCCATTTGTGGAGCTTACGGTCTCAAGGGGAAGAGGAGTTTCAACAAATAAGCAATCCCCAAATATGTACACAGGCTAAGATGACAAGGAGGAAAGAGAGGAATGCTCCTGTAGGAACGTGGAACAATGGATCTAGACCTAGACTGAGGGTGGGCAAAAAGTGGTTGGGGAAGACCTCCCCTAGGGCTGAATGGAGTTATGTAAGCAGAGGTGGATAGTGAGAACACAAAGCTGAGGGGACAACCTGTGCAAAGGCCCTGGAGTGGAGAGAACATGGTGCTTTTGAGAACAGAAAAGCCAGTAAGTCTGCAATAGAGAGAGTGATGGGGGAAAGACAGGGAGCATCATTGAATGATTTAGGGCAGGAGTAGGAATGTGTGTATAGAGGTAGGTGGGTGGGTAGATTCAGATTAACATTTTTAAAAACGCTTCTCTAGGGGAAGAGAACTGAGCCATCCAGTTGTTAGGCATGTGCCTTCAGCTCGGGTCATGATCCCAGGGTCCTGGGATCGAGCCCAGCGTCAGGCTCCCTGCTCAGCGGGAAGCCTGCTCCTCCCTCTCCCACTCCACTTGCTTGTGTTCTCTCTCTCTATCAAATAGATAAATGAAATCTTAAAAAAAGAGAAAAGATAAAAAAATAAAAATGCCACTCTAGCTGCAGTGTGGGCAACAGAATGGAAGTCAGGAGTGAACAAGGTGGGTGCCTTTCAGAGGATATTGCAATAGTCCATGGTGCCTTGGCCTGGGGCAGGGGGGAGTCACCAGGATTGCAGGATCCAAATCATATTTAGAATCCAAAATCAATAGGACTTGGTGAATACTTGAAATAGGACATTGATCGAGAGGGAGACATCTGCACTGACTCCTGGGTCTCTAACTTGCCCCGGAGGTGGGGGCATTTGTTGGGGGGAGCAGTTGAACCAGGCTGTGAGGGGCTTCCCTTCGGTTCATCAAGAAGGTGCCTGGCAGTTGGTACCTAACCTGAACCTCAAGCGGTCATTAGTCCTATTTAGAATTGAAGACCAGAGATAAAGCCAAGTTTGAGCCAAGAGATAATCATCAGGCAGGTTCCTTAATGGCCTCCAGATAAATTGAACCCTGGGCAGGGGAGACACGGATGACCAGGGTCCTGCCCACTGAGAGCACATCCCATCAGTCTCGAGATAAAAGGCCCTACAGCTGGGCTCACTCCAGCAGGCGACAACACTTAGTCAATACCTCGAGGTGTGGTGGGGGCTGATTTCAGAGTCACAGAGCCCCAAACACCTGCCCTCATGGATTTTTTTAAAGATTTTATTTATTTATTTGAGAGAGAGCGTGCGTGCACACAGAGGGAGAAGCAGAAGCAGACTCCCTGCTGGGCAGGGAGCCCAATGCGGGGCTCGACCCCAGAACCCCAGGATCATGACTCGAAGGCAGACACTTAACCGACTAAGTCACCCTGGCGCCCCTGCCTTCATGGATCTTAAAAGAAAGGCATGAAATTTCCTTTCACTTCGTCTTCCCTGAGTCCCCAACCTTGCATCAGAAGTCACCCAGTCAGCCAGGAGCAAGAATTCTCAACTAGGAGCAATGTTGCCCCCAGGGAACATTTGGCAAAGTCTGGAGAGAATTTTGGTTGTCACAGTTCGGAGAGGAGTGCGACTGGCACCTAGCTGATAGAGGTCAAGGATGGGATTAAACATCTTATAAGGCATAGGGCAGCCCCCCACAATAAAGAACTGTCCAGGGGTGCCTAGGTATCTCAGTTGGTTAAGTGTCTGCCTTCAGCTCAGGTCATGATCGCGGGGTCCTGGGTTTAGCCACGTCGGGCTTCCTGCTCAACCTGCTTCTCCCTCTCTAGCTCCCCCTGCTT
>JAQQSY010004474.1:0-12282 GCA_028646535.1 Procyon lotor
AGGGGAGAAGGTGGGGGTTCGGTGAGCCTGGTGGTGGGTCCTGAGGAGGGCACGTATTGCATGGAGCACTGGGTATGGTGCATGAACAATTAATCTTGTAACACTGAAAAAAATAAACATATTTGGGACAAAAAAAAAAAGAAAAAGTGCTTTGACTTGCATTTCCCTGATGATTAATGTGTGTGTGTGTGTGTGTGTGTGTGTGTGTGTGTTTGCCAGCATTCTAAGTGCTATGTTGCTAGGGGCTTTTCAATATTATCAATCTTTTCAAAGAACAAGCTCTTGATTTTGTTGATTTTCTCTTTTGATTTCCTTTTTTCACTTTCATTGATATCTGCTCTAATTCTTCTTCTTCTTCTTTTTTTTTGGATATTATTTATTTATTTATTTGACAGAGAGAGAGGGATCACAAGTAGGCAGAGGCAGGCAGAGAGAGAGAGGGAAGCAGGCTCCCCAACAAGCAGAGATCCTGATGATTCCAGGACCCTGAGATCATAATCTGAGAGGAAGGCAGAGGCTTTACCCACTGAGCCACCCAGGCACCCCTCTTCTTATTTTTTTATTCCATTTAGTTTGGTTTTAATTTTCTCTTCCTTCTCTCCCTTTTTTCTCCTTCTTCCTCCTCTCTTCTCCTCCTGCTCCCTGTCTTCTTCTTTCACTTCCAGTTCCTCTTCCTCCTCCTCTTCCTTCTTCTTCTTCATCGTCGTCATCATTTTCCTCTTCCTCCTCCTTCTTCTTTGTTTCCTAATGCGGAAACTTAGATTATTGAATTTAGATACTTCTTCTCTAATACATGTTTTCAATCCTATAAATTTCCCTCTAAGCCTACTTTCATTACGTACTACAAATTATGTTCTCCTTTTATTTAATTAAAAATATTTTTGAAATTTCTCTTGAGATTTCTTCTTCAAACCATGTATTACTTAGAAGTCTGATTTTTAATATTCATGTATTTTGAGGCTTTCCAGTTACACAATTTCTAGTTTAATTCCACTATGGTCTGAGAACAGGTATTGTATGATTTCTATCTTTTTTCAAATTTGTTAAGGTTTCTTTTATTAGCACCACGCTCTAACCAACTGAGCTAACCGGCCGCCCTTAAGGTTTCTTTTATTGCCCAGAATGTGTTCTATCTTGGTGAATGTTCCATGTGGTTTTAGAAGAGTGTGTACTTTGGTGTTTTTGGATGAAATCCTCTATAGATGTCAATTATTTCCAGTTGCTTGATGACTTGTTGAATTCAACTATGTCCTTACTAATTTTCAGCCTTCTGAAACTCTCCATTGCTGAAAGTAGGGTATTGAAGTCTCCACCTCAAAAAAAAAAAAAAAATAGTAATTAAGTCTCCACCTCTGACAGTATAGTGTCTATTTCTCCTTGAATTTCTATCAATTTAAGCCACACATAGTTAGATGCTCTGTTCTTGGGTGCATATGCATTCATTAAGAATTGTTATGTCTTTTTGGAAAAAATGCATCTTTATCATTTATTATGCCTTTTTGTCCTTTGTAATTCTCTTATTTTGAAATCTACTCTATCTGAATACATTATAACTGCTGTTTTTTTATTAGAGTTTGTGTGATATATTTTCCTCCATTATCTTACTTTTAATCTATATGTTTCTCTGTATTAAAGGTGAGTTTCTTATAGACAACATATAAGTAAGTGATGTTGTATGCATCCATCAACTAATTAACTCATCAAACACATTATTCAATTCTGTTACAGTGGTTTTGATCTCTAATATTTTTCTTTGGTTCTTTCTTAGGATTTCCCCATATCTGCTGACATCGTCCATCTGTTTTTGCATATTGTTTACTTTATCCACTAGAGCTCTTAGGATATTGTCATAGTTATTTTAAGTTCCCAGTCTGATAATTCCAATATCAGTGTTTTATTTGGTTCTGGTGTTTGCTTTGTCTCTTCAAACACCATATATTGTCTTTTGGTACACCTTGTAATTTTTTCTTGATAGTCAAATAGAATGTATTGGGCAAAGAGAACTGCTGTAAATCAGCCTTAGCAACGTGGATAGATGGGGGAGCATTCTATATGCCCATGATTGTTTTTCAGTCTTTAGTGAATATATGTCTCTGAACTTTGCAAGTGTTACTATTTAATACTATTTAATTCCTAATTATGTAGGATTTAAAGCCCTCCAGTGGGCTAGAGTTGGCTCTTTCCCTTCACCCATTGGAGAGCTAGAAGACATAGGAGTTGGGTATTTCCCTTCCCAAGCAAGGTAAATTCCAATAATACCCCAGAAGATTAGGCTCTGATGAACTAATTTCACCTGAGTGCCTTCTACCCATTTTTTAACTGGACTGTTTGTTTTTTGTACGTTGTTTTATAAGTTTGAGTTTATTTATTGTGGTTACTAACTCTTTATTGTCATTTGCAGTTATCTTCTCCCATTCCATAGGTTGCCTTTTAGTTTTATTGTTTCTTTTGCTGTGCAGAAACTTTTTAACTTGATGAGGTCCCAATAGTTTGTTTTTGCTTTAGTTTCCCTTGTTTCAGGAGACATATCTAGTAAGAGGTTACTGACTGTGTTTCCTCTAGGATTTTGATGCATTCCTGTCTCACATTTCCAGAAGTCAAGCTATATTACAAAGCTGTAGTGATTAAGACAGTATAGTACTGGCACAAAAACAGACATGGAGATCAATAGAATAGAAGAGAAAACTAAGAAATGAACCCATAACTATATAGGCAATTAAACTTTCACCAATCAAGGGGCACCTGGATGGCTCAGTGGGTTAAAGCCTCTGCTTTCGGCTCAGGTCATGATTTCAGAGTCCTGGGATCGAGCCCCACATCGGGCTCTCTGCTCAGTGGGGAGTCTGCTTCCCCCTCTCTCTCTGCCTGCCTCTCTGCCTACTTGTGATCTCTTTCTGTCAAATAAATAAATAAAATCTTTAAACTTTCACCAATCAAGAAAGAATATCCAATGGGAAAAAGACAGTCTCTTCAACAAATGGTGTTGGGAAAACTGGACAGCAACATGAAGAATGAAACTGGACCACATCCTTACACCATGCACACAATTAATTCAAAATGGATAAAAGATCTAAAGGCAAGACAGGAAACTATCTTGTTTTATTCTTAATTCAAATAATTCATCTATACTGTAAAATCGGAAAATTTTTAATAAAATCTAGGTTAATAAATAAATTATATTGAGTTATTGGTAATTTTTAGGTGAGATAGTTGCATCATATGTAGGTAGGAAAATGTTCTTGATTTTTAGAAATGACTAAGGGTATATTGACAAATGAAATAGTTTTTTCCTTTAAGTTATATCAATTAAGGATAAAAAAGGGTAAGGGACAACAATTGTAGTAAAATACTAATGATTAAATATGGGCAATTTGGCTACATTATATTGTTTTTCTTACATTTTATATGTTCAAAACTTTCCATAATAAAACTGATATTTGAAAATATCAAAACATAAATGTAGACCATGACCTATTGAAATAATTCATAACTTTTTGATGAATTGAAATCTGTAGTAAAAAAAAGAAATCTTAATATTCCAATAATACAGTTGTGGGAGTGAATCTCCTCCTGTAAACTTTCTTTTGTTTCATCCATTCTTTTTTATTACCTTCAATGAAAGTAAATGTCCTATATTTGGAGGCATCATCTTTTTTTTTAATATTATACAATTCCAGGCTTAATTGTATTTATACCAGAGAGTATTCAAAAGTAGTGTGCATCTGTGATTAATAATTATATTTCACATATTTGAAATGAAATGTGCATGTACATTATCCTTATGAAAAAAACTCTTTCAATATGATTCTTCAGAGTATAATAGGCCATAAATCACTATTAAAAATTGTGCCTTGGATTCTATGAAGTTATGTTTATAATGAGAAACCTAATGTGAATAAGAAAAATAAACTTTAATAATGCTTTAAAGTATAGAACACTCTTTTTCAAATAATAATTTTGAAAGAGGTGAAAGTGAAACATAATTTTACACACACATTACAGGAAACACAGGAGATGCCCAAATTGAAGGAGATGCTGAAGTTCTGAAATTCAATGACAAGAGCTTGAATGTACAGGATATCTGCAGAAAATTTTTACCTCGAGACAGCTGCTATTAAGTTTAGCTTCAATATTTGTCAGTTTCTCTAGGCTTCCTTACTATTTTCAATTTCAAATTTTTTTTAGAGAAACTGGCTCACCGTAGTCAGATAATTATTTTTCTTTTTTTGTAAGAGAGAGCATGACATAGGGGGACAGAGGGAGAAGTAGAGAGAGAGAATCTTAAGCAGGCTCCATGGTCAGCAAAGAGCCCGACACGGGGCTCCATCTCAAGACCCTGAGATCATAATCTGAGCTGAAATCAAGAGTTGGAAGCTTAACTGACTGAGCCACTAGGTGCCCTTGTGAGTCAGATAATTCTATTACTGGGTTATTCACAGAGGGCAAAGAGTGTCATGGTATATATGCTATGCTCATCTTTGCGAGCTGGGACAATATCACAATCAGAAGCCACTACTTAGTTATACAGAGTCTCAGTTATACAGGGTTAAGTAATATAATCATTCATCTTTTACTTTGTAATTTACGTTACTAGTTAATATTTTGTAAATACATACTTGGCTAGAAAATTTCAAGAGTTATCACACATGTCCCTCACTGTGCACGAGTGTACTATATGAATGTCTCTACTTTTATTCTTCTTGCAGTAAAGATTTTATAAATTTGAAAATGGGCTAAATATTTACTACCGGGACGCCTGGGGGGCTCAGTGGGTTAAGCCTCTGCTTTTGGCTCAGATCATGATCTCAGGGTCCTGGGATTGAGCCCCGCATCAGGCTCTCTGTTTGTTGGGGAGCCTGCTTCCCCTTCTCTCTCTGCCTGCTTCTGTGCCTACTTGTGATCTCTCTCTCTCTGTCAAATAAATAAGATCTTTAAAATAAATAAATAAACATTTATTTATTACCAATTATGCCTGATTTGTTAAATGTTTTCATTTTGTCTGTAATATATATGGATTTATATGCATTAATATATGCATTTCCTTTACGTCTTTATTTTTGTCAGTTTTACAAATAGTAAGTCTCCACTCCCCTCTCTCTATAATGTGTTACTCTTCTGCATCTGTGATTTCCTATGCCACAACCACCCAATACACATATATTTAGAGTTAAATATTTTGTCAAATGAAAATGGCTCTGTAGCATTATCCTATCTTGATTCAAGATATCCTGGCTTAGTAGATTCCTATCAATCTGTCATGTGTTGAATCAGTGTGACTGCCACCTGGTAAGCATAATTCTCCTGAGGTCATATGTTTTAAGCCCCTAAGCCAAGATCATACATTTTAGCTTGTTAAGGTGACATCTCACTTCTAGTCTCAAACTGTGCTTTTGTTCTTGATAACAAACTGCACCACACACTTACTGGCCTAAAACAGCAATTTATTATTATGTCTGGGCTCAGATGGACACTGTTCACTAAGAGTCTATCATAAAGTTGTAGTAGTAAGATGTTGGCAGTGTCTATAGTCATATGAAAGATTGACTAGACCTAATATCCAAAAGAACTCACTTGTATGCCTGGCCTAGATGCTCACTTTCAGCAATCAATTCAACCGGAGTTTTCAATTGAAGAACTTAAATAATCACTTACGTATGACTTGGGCTTCTCACATCATAGAGATGGGTGTCCATAAGAACTATCTAAAGAGCAAGAATTTCAAGCCTAGTGAAAGGAAACTACAAAGTTTCTTATGACCAATTATTGTAAGCTCCAAAACATCTTAACTCTTCCACATCCCACCAATCAAGGAAAGTCATGGATTCAAGGGAGGGATTTATACCCCAGATTTGTTATGAGGAACAGCATTCTCACACAAGAGAAAAGAACTGATAGCAGCATCTTTGACTCACTACTTCTACTCACTCTCCTTCATCTCCAAGGTGGACTTACTAATACTATTGTTTTTTTTTCTCCTTTCTTTTCTTCTTTCTCTCCATGTAAGAACACTTAATATGAGATCTACCCTGTGTACAGAATTTAAAGTATACAATACAATATTGTTAACTATATGCAATATATTGTACAACAGATTTCTAGGATTAGTTCACTTTGCTGAAGAAAGACTTTAATATCAGTTGAAAAACAGCTACCTATGTCCTCCTTCCCTGTAGTCTCTGACAATCACCATTTTACTCTTTTTATGAGTTTGACTAATTTAAATATCTCATATGAATGGAATCATGCAGTATTTGTTCTTCTGTGGCTTACTTATTTCACCTGGTATAGTATCTTCCAGGTTCATCTGTGTTGTCACATTTGGCAGATTTCCTTTGTTTTTAAGGCTAGATAATATTCTGTATATAGAGACCATATTTTTAATCCATTCATGTCTCAGGAACTATTGAGGTCACTTCTGTTTTGGCTATTGTGAAAAATGCTACAGTGACCATCAACATGCGTTTATTTCTTCAGGATCCTGTTGTTAATTATTGTGTCTACTTCTTAGCCTCATACCAATTTGCCATTTACCCCTATCTTTTCAAAATCTGCATTTGGATTATGTACTGTAATCTATTTTGCAATTTGATGAAATATCTAGAAAAAATAAATCTGTGGAAGCAGGAAGTAGATTATTAATGTCTTTACTTATTTACAAATTTAATATGTTCTTTATTGATAATCCCTGGCACAAATTACTCAATATGCCACATACATTTATAATAGTTCAACTCACCCATAATTAGCACCATTTCTTTTTTTTTTTTAAGATTTTATTTATTTATTTGACACAGAGAGATCACAAGTAGGCAGAGAGGCAGGCAGAGAGAGAGGGGGAAGCAGGCTCCCTGCTGAGCAGAGAGCCTGATGCGGGGCTCGATCCCAGGACTCTGAGATCATGACCTGAGCCAAAAGCAGAGGCTTAACCCACTGAGCCACCCAGGCGCCCCTTTAGCACCATTTCTAATCTCTGTGCTTCACAGTTAGGGATACTTGAAGTCTTCTGTGAACTTTTTCAGATTTTGTTTTTTTCTTATTATAGGTAGAATCCCTGGACTCAACCTACCACAAAAAAATTATGTCTTTATTTCCTCCATTCTTTCTTTTTCTTAAATTTTTATTTAAATTTCAGTTAGTTAACATACACTGTAATATTAGTTTCAGGTCTACAAATAGTAATTCAATACTTCCATTCAACATCCAGTGCTCATCACAAGTGCAATCCTTAATTCCCATCACCTATTTTGCCCATTCCCTGCCTACCTTGCTTCTGGCAACCATCAGTTTGTTTTCTATAGTTCAGAGTCTTTTTCTTGGTTTGCCTTTCTCATTCTTTTCCCCCCACCTTTGTTCGTTTGTTTTGTTTCTTAAATTCCACATATTCCACATATGTGAAATAATATGGTATTTGTCTTTCTCTGACTGATTTATTTTGTTTAGCATAATACTCTTTAGCTCCATCCATGTCATTGCAAATAGCATGATTTCATTCTTTCTTTTGTGGCTGAGTAATATTCCATTGTATATATATACAACTTCTTCTTTATCCATTAATCAGTTGGTAGATATTTAGGCTGTTTCCAAAATTTGGCTTTTATAGATAATGCTACTACAAATGTGTGTGTGTATATATCCCTTTGATTTAGTATTTTTGTATTCTTTGGGTAAAAACTTAGTAGTGCAAATCTTCGATGGTAGAATAATGCCCATTTTTTAATTGTATTATTTGGTTTTTTGGGTGTTGAGTTTTTAGGTCACTGCCTGTGTTCTTCTCTAGGATTTTTATTGTTTCAGGTCTCACATTTAGGTCTTTAATCCATTTTGAGTTTATTTTTGTGTTGGGTTTGAGAAAATGGTCCACTTTCATTCTTCTGCATGTTGCTGTCCAGTTTACCTAAGGAATGAGACAGTGATCTCCAATATCACAACTGTTATTTAATAGAGTACTAGAAGTCCTAGCCACATGAATCAGACAACAAAAAGAAAAATCATCCAATTTAACAAGGAAGAAGTCAAACTTTCACTATTTACAGATAACATGATACTCGATAGAAAACCTGAAAGACTCCACCAAAAAACTGCTAGAACTGATAAACGAATTCATTGAGGTCCCAGGATACAAAATCAATGGACATAAATCTGTTGCATTGCTCTACATCAATAATAAAGCAACAGAAGAAGAAATTAAGGAATCAATTCCATTTACAATTGCACCAAAAACCATAAGATATGGAGGAAGGAATAAACATAACCAAAGTGGTGAAAGACCTGTACTTTGAACACTATATAACACTGATGAAAGAAATTGAAGGTGACACAAAGAAATGGAAAAAATGTCTTGCTTATGGATTGGAAGAACAAATATTGATAAAATGTCTATACTATCCAAAGCAATCTACACATTTAAAGCAATTTTTATCAAAATACCAACAGCATTTTTCATAGAGCTAGAACAAAGAATCCTAAAATTTGTATGGAACCACAAAACACCAAAAGAAAAGCAAAGCTGAAAGCATCACAATTTTGGACTTTAAGTTATTTTACACAGCTGTAGTATTATACGGGAACAAAAATAGACACATAGATCAAAGGAGCAGAATAAAATCCCAGATATGAATCCATAACTATATGGGCTATTAATCTTTGACAAAGCAGGAAGGAATATCCAATGAGGAAAAGGCAGTGTCTACATTGATTTGAATCTTCTTTCAGATGACTACTAGACTGTTGAAATACTTTTGTGGAAATAAAATCTCTGTTTTTATATTCATATTTTATAATTTCCTAATATATTTGTATTTAATTTCTGGACTTTCTGTTGGGTGCTTTTTTCTGTTTGTTTGTTGTGTTCTTGTGTCAGTGTCATACTTTTTTATTTTTTTATTTTTTTTTAATTTTTATTAACGTATAATGTATTATTTGCGCCAGGGTACATGTCTGTGAATCGTCAGGCTTACACATTTCACAGCACTTACCATAGCACATACCCTCCCCAATGTCCACAAACCAGTCACCCCATCCCTACCTCCCTGCCTCCCAGCCACCCTGAGTTCATTTCGCGAGTCTAGGAGTCTCTTATGGTTTGTCTCCCTCCCCATCCCTTCCTGTTTCATTTTTTCCCCCACCCCCCCTAAACTCCCGCCTTGCCTCTCAAATTCTTCATATCAGAGAGATCATGTGATAATTGTCTTTCTCCGACTGCAGTGTCACACTTTTAAAATATCACAGCTGTCTTGTAAATTTGAATATCCAATGGGATTAATCTAATCTTAATAATACACTTTTTAAAAAAATGTATATTATATAAATAACAAATATCACATGATATATATTTATTTATATTATATTGCAATCTAGAATAGTACTTGTAACTTTGAGTACTCAACACAATAAACTTAGAAATGAGATGACTAACATTAGAAATCACTTAGTAAACTGCAGAGTTTTACTAACAACAAAACAAAGACCCACCTAGCTTGTAGAAAGCAATAGAAGTTAATCACTGGTAATCAATAATAAACATAACACCATACCTTTAATCAACACCACAGAATACTAAAAGACAATGAATTAGATCTCTCAAAGTAAAAGAATAGCAATTTTAAATACACATTCAGTTGTAGCTATGCTCAATGATAAGAGAACAGAAAATTTTCAGACATACAAACCAGAAACATCTTGCCAAAAAAATATTTTAATGAAATTGCACTCTAGAATCTTCAATAGCTGTGGATAAGTTTAAATCTAATAACACAAGCAATGATTATGAAGCGAACATCTTTAGAAAGATATCAAGAAATTTATAGCATAATTATATGAAACTATTAGCAAATTTCCTAAACAGAATAAATAGTAAAAAACAAGATTAAAATAAATATATGAATTACCAAGCAAATATACTTGATATATTAAACAAAATGCAGTCATTTCAAAACACTTATGACATATATTTTGTGTAAAGATACTAAAATAATCTCAGTTCACATTAAAAATAAAAATTGACATGAAATATTTTCTGCTTATAATGTGTAATGTATATAATTGTATTAAACATATGCTCTTCCTCTCTTATTTCTTGGTTTTCAGCTGTGAAATAAAATAAAAACATTATTCCTGTAATTTATATGTTTATCATCAATATTTAAATGATGCCAGGTGGGGTGTCTGTGTGCAAATAGACAGTAAATACATTCGGATATAATAAAAACTTGAAGAAATTGATAATTCTTTGTATTAGAAGAGACATGCAAAATGTATTGGAAAGTAATCCACAAAGACTTCAGTTTCATTATAACTATAACAGCATATGTGCTGACTCTCTGTAAATTTGTATAGATTTGTAGATATCAGTACCCTGCTTTTTGTTTTCTCCAATGGAGAGTAATAAAATAAAATAAACATTATTACTTGCATATGTCATTGCACTCGTCGATGCAAATGCGTGTGTAAGAAAGCATCCTCACTTTCAGACATTTACAGTCAGGCAAAGGAAATACTTTGTAGAAACTCAGAATGATATCTGGTGTCTTGAGATATCTCTTATAAAATGTTTAGGGATCTGAAAATGTTTTGGCAGTAATTTGACTCAGAATCCACATTAAATATGTGCTTCCTACTGTGGGGTGCTAGCTCTAAAAATAGTTTTGATAAATTCAAAGGTGTCAAGGGAAACATATATACAAAATGAAGACACTGAAGTTATTAATATTTACAGGCGGCGTTCTATCACTTTTGCTAAGATGAAGCAGTGCCATATTTAGTTGTTGTAATAATAAATATTCCATGAAATAGAGCTATATTAATGTGAGCCGGAATGTTCTAGCTGACTTCAACATAGCCATTGACCTCTATGCTTAAAGATTTGTCCCTCCCACATCACACATTTTCTCTGAAGGTAATCCATAATTAAGCTATCCAAACTAAGAAACAAACAAACAAACAAACAAACAAATAAATGCAGCCTAGGAAAAGAACTTCCTGAGATAAAATTTAAAGGCAAAGCACAAAATAACTGTTCTCAAGACATTCAAAAGTAACACAGAAGGGTGATGGCTGTGGTCACGTGTCTTCTATTTATCTTCATGGGCTCAATACATTTTATATATTCATTTGCCATTAATACACGTCTACTGTTTGCAAATAGATATGATTTGGATTAATCCTTTAGACTACTGCTAATAAAATTTCTTCCTATATTTCATCTCATAATTTCCATAAGAGATTATCGGATGCTCATAAGGAATATTAAGACCAGTTGAGGTCACCCTGAGCTGGGGGCCGTGCCGCAGTGCTGAGCAGGTTCCTGGGCTACGAGTATCTAGCCGTGAGCTGGCCAAATGCTGGATGCCCACGGCAGGCATGTGGGGCGCCGTGGGCACCGTGGGTCTGGTGTGGGCCACAGATTGGGGGCTGATTCTGGCGTGGGTGCCCTACATCAACGGCAAGTTTAAGAAGGACAATTAAACTGGCCCCCCTCAGACTCCTCCGCTGTCTGCTGCTGCTATGGCCCCCTTCTCTGGGAGCCCCCACGGTGTCCCGTGTCCAGAGCAGCCCATACCCTCAGGACAGGCCTCGAACAAAGGGACTGCATTGACTGTAGCTTTCACGTTTGAACGCACACAGCATTAAACCTTGCTCTGAAAAAAAAAAAAAAAAAGACCAGTTGAGAAATTGACATTGGGATGACAAAATAGTGCTTTATTTTTAGGTTTAAAAAATTATGTAGCTCTTGCTGAGATGCCTATTTGTGATTATTCTTTTCCAAACTCTTCTATCCCTCTTCTCAACATCTGAAATTGTACTACCAAAAACATCTAAATCAGTATTAGTATTTTAGAAATGAAGACTTCCTGTTTTAAAGTTTAATTATGTAGCTTGAAAAACAATTTCTTTCTGTGTGCAAATTATGATTTAGCACATTAAACATAAATACAAGCAGATGGTAAAATGAAGTAATTTAAATTTTCTTGTTATTTTGTTTTTGAATTTTGGGTGTTTACAGAATGTTTTGATTGTTTAATTTCAAGAGTTACCACCACTTAAAAAATATATTACATATTAAGAGTATTAAGAGGATGAGGCACCTGGATGGCTCAGTGGGTTAAGCCTTCGCCTTCAGCTCAGGTTAATCTCAGTGTCCTGGGATCAAGCCCCACATTGCATTGGGCTCTCTGCTCAGCAGAGAGCCTGTTTCCCCCTCTCCCTCTGCCTGCCTCTCCACCTGCTTGTGATCTCTTTCTCTCTGTCAAATAAATAAATAAAATCTTTTAAAAAAAGAGTATT
>JAQQSY010004475.1:0-12282 GCA_028646535.1 Procyon lotor
CCCCCCGTGGGAAGAGCCCCTCCGCCTTGCAGTCCGGGCGCCTCCTTTCCTCGGGGAGAGGAGCAGAGCTAACGAGGAGGAGGGGAGGCAAGCTTCTGGAACGCCAAATGAGAAGTGACACTCTCCAGCTCAGCAACGCAGAAAAGAAAGACCACTTCTGAGTCTCTCTGAATGCTCGCTTTGTAGCCTTCAGGCAAAGCTGTCATTTCGGACTCAACTCAGAGGAGGCACCACGGGGGGCTGGTGGTTCTCCTCAGCTTCCAGCTTTCCCGACTCACGCCTCGTTAATGCATCGGAGTGCTTCTCCGCCCAGCGAGGGAGCACCGAGAGGTCCCTGCCGGGGCGGGTGCAGCTGTGATGCTGAGTTCTTCGGGAGAAAGTTCCAGTGTCAGAGGTAAAGAAAGAAATAAAGTGCAATCTCCCACTTTTCCTGGCCCGACGACCCCCCCCCCCACGATCCCCTGGCTCAAGATATCAAGTCTCTGCTTTTCAAATATATGGTAGCACCGCTGTCTGCGTTTTGTAAGGACAAAATAGTAAATATTGGCTCTCTTCTCTGGCCATCAGCTGAGGACACGAGGGAAAGAGCATCGTAATTCTTCTCCTTATGAAGGTGAAAAGAATTACCCCGCGGAGATTATCGAAGTCTGGCCTTGACTCTCCAGGGGCTCTGGCTCGGCCGGACTCTGGACCAGCTCCAAGTCCGGGGCCTTTGATGTGGCCACACCGACCCGTGGGTCAGCGAACGGCACCCCCCTTGCGGCTGTGAATCTCCGAGCCTCTTCACATTTTCCAGCATGAAAACGGGCTAAGATTACAGAAGTCGGAACTGTGTGGGCCTGACCACAGAGTCTAAAAAAACAAAACAAAACAAAAAAAAAACCCAAAAACAAAACAGAAGATGCTTAGGGAAAAAGTCAGTTCATTGGGTTTCTGTTTTGGTTTGTTTTCTTCCCCCCCCCCTTTTTTTTTCCAGATTTTTGATCTAGCCGATGCCAACATCTGCTCTGACTGAGCTATTATCTCCAGAAGGCTCCGGACACATTGGGGTTTCACACCTTAGTCTCCGCTTTGGTTTTCAGCGAGTCCCCTTCAGGGGCCATGCGTCAGGCTTGCCCTGGACGCTGCTGTCATCGTGAGAAGGCTGGAGTGGGGGGCAGGGGTCCCGCTTTTCCGCGGCTCTGTGGTGGTCCGTTCAGCTCCCCAGTCTGCGCCCCCAACGGCCTGCCCCTCCGGGATGTGCGACCCTTCCTAAGGGCCGAGCTCCGTCTGTTCCCCTCACCCAGCACGGGGGGACTTCAGGATCTCACCTGTGTCACCCTTGATGCGACCTTCGAGGACTGTCATCTGAAAGTCCACAACTCAGCCTTCGTCCTCTTCCTCTGGTCTCTGGAGCATGAAGAGCAGGTGTGGGTTTGACCCTCGGGCCTCCCCCGAAGCTCGTCCCGGAACCCCGACTGTCTGGTCCCTCCACCCCGCACGGGACACCTGCACCCACCCACCTCCCCTCATCAGCGTGACACACGCGTGTGCTGCTGACTCTCACCACAAACCTTTATGGCTCCTTGTCTACCTCGAAATCTCGAGTGAAACACCTCCCCTCCTGCCCCAGAGCTGCCCGGGCATCCCACCCATCCCCAAATGGGTCTGGCATCCCTTCCTCCCTCCCTCCCGACCAATCCCCTATGCTCCTCCGAGGCCTGATTCCTGGTCCCCTCCAGGACACCCCAGCCTGCCTGTTGCCAGCCCCCCAGGAATGCTCTGGGCACGACACCCTCCTTCCTGGCGCCCTCTCCACTCCCCTTGAGTGTCGCCGTCCACCTCCCTCTGGCCCGCGTGCAGCTCCCCGTTGCTGCTTGTCCTCTGATGCCTTCTGAGAGCCTCCGTTGGATGAACTGTGTGCCACATACTCTGCTCGTATTTGCATAGAAAGTCGGTAATTAGCTGGAGAGCATTTTGCTAAACTTGCGCGTGAAGATGCTGGAGAAAAATAAATTGCATTGCATTGTATCTGACTCGTGAGGGAGCGCGGGGCCCCGGCCGCCCAGACCCGACTCACTGCCGCATCCCCGTCCCGAAAATCGCTCTTCTCGTCTTGATGACTAGGTCTTCTCAGCCTCAGAATTAGCTTTCAGGGTACAGAGCAGTTCCTACCAACTCCATCCTTTTTCGGAAGGGTCTTATTTACCAACTTTAATTTTGCTCATATTGCAACGTGCTTGAAACTAAGAATGAATCTTGTTTATTTTCATTTGCAGTTTGCACCCGCAAGCAGCAATTGGAACTAAATTATACGTGTTCAAGGAATGGACTCACATATTTCTGAGCGGTTGAGAAACACCTTGCTGGACAAAGCCGGGTTCAAACAAAACCATAAACCAAACCGTTGTTAGCTTTAGGACCCCCTAGAGAGACAGCGGCCCTGGTGCCAGGACAGGCTTGGGGGTGGGGGAGGGGGGGATGGTGTTTGTTTTAGTCGCAAAAGCTGGTCACAGTTTTACCATCTGTCTCTCTCACATCACAGGTAAGCAAGCTGGCAATGGCCTTAGCTTGATGGTTCCTAGCCTATTAGAAATGCAAACCTTTTTGTTGATTATTTTCTTTGTAAATAAATCTCTGTTTATTGCTGAGGCTGCCCACAAGTATTTCTTATTCTCCCTCTGGGGTGTGTGGGGGGGGCATTGCTCCGGGGCAGCTGGGGAAGCCAGCCAGGCAAGCCCCCTGCCCTCAGGCGCTGCGCAATCTAGCAAAGGATGAAGTCCCCAGTGGGAAAGCCAATGGGGGCCGGACGTCAGGAGTCTCGGAAACAGTAGCAGGGCCCCCCCACTCAGGCTGGGGACCCAGACGAGGGCTTTCCGAACAGGTGCCTGAACTCTTGACTCGCGGAGATCTTCCATGTCACTAGATCAGGGATTCCGTCCCACCAGCTTTGTCATTTACCGTGTGTGTAAAAGGTGCAGCTTAAACCTCAAACATCGTGTCACTCCAGTTCCGTGGACTGACTCTGATTTTTCCACTGGACTTAATGTCAGAGAGCCTTATCTTCATCTCTGAGTGATAGCTGCGGGCAGGGGTCCCCACCTCTCTATTTCTAAGAGTTTTTTTCTGTCCATCTTAACCGCCTGCAAATTTCTCAGACTGGAAGTGCAGATTTGACATTCTCAGTGAAACACTCCGGCATCCCCTGGGCTGGTGGCACAGATGACCGCTGTCCTCCACCCCTCCCAGAGCACACCCTGTGCCCTGCAGCCCTGCAGCAGGGGCTGTCTCCCCCCCCCCCCAGGAGGCCGACCACGTGATTTTCCTTGGCCAATAGCAGCAGCGGGAGAGGTGGGCGGCAGGGAGGGAGCCTGGCCCTGGGGAGACGCCTCTGGGTCTCTCTCCCCTGCTCCCTGCCTGGCCCCCCATGAGTACACCGCAAGCCCAGGCTCCCTGCAGGGCCAGGAGGGACCAGGAGGAGCCCCGCCACACGGCTGCCGTCCCGGCCCAGGCCACCGAGGACCCGCGGCCAGCCAGCCCCTGACGCAGGTGAGCTCAGCTAGGAGCCGCACGACCGCCCGGCCCACCTGAAGCCCCCAACCGGGACCGGGTGGGCAGGTGTGCCTACGTTTGCTGGGACTGCCGTAGCCCGATACACAGGCTCGGCGGCTTAGACAACGGAAATGTATTTCCCCCAAGTTCTGAAGCTGGAAGTCCGAGATTCGGGTGTCCGCGGGGTTGGCTCTTCGGAGGCCCCTCTCGTGGGATCGTAGGTGGCCCCCTTCTCCCTCTGTCCCTGCTTGTTCTCTCCTTCGTGTGACTCTACGCCCCTCTCTTTTCCTTACAAGGACGCTGGCTGGTGACATTGGATTAGGGCCCCACCCACAGGACCTCATTTTAACTTGATTACCTCTTTAAAGACCTGGTCTCCAGATTTGGCCCAGGCTGAGGTCCTGGGGGTTGGGACTCCAACGTGGGAAGCGGGGGCTGGGGGTGGGGGAGGCCCGGGGGAGGGAGGCGCAATCAGGCCGTAACAGGACACCTGTTTCTGAGAACAATTGCAACAATTAGCAACAGGCGCCCTTGGGGGGGGCGGGGTTGCCCTGGGGTTACCAAGGAGCTCGGCTTGATTGCTGCCCTGTGCAGGAACACACCCCCCCACCCCCACCCCCAAGGCTGGAACCATCCATCCCCACCTGGCAGACTCACGCTCTGTCTTTGCCAAGCAGGCTCCAAGAAACACGGGGGGAGAGAGAAAATTATACTCGCCTGTATCTTCACATTCCCGCACAAAATAAGCAGTTACATTTTGCTGCCCCAGGCAACAGCTTGTTCTGTTTTAATTAACTTGCCTTTTATTGAATTTCCATACCCGTCACCAAACACCAGCGCACCTTTACGGGGAATCTGTGAAGCCTGCAGTCGCGGAGTGGGGTGGTGGGGGCGGGGCGTGGCTCACGTCGGGGAATCCATCTGTGGTTGGATCCTGCCGTGGCAGGAAGAGGGTGTGATGGGGGAAGAGAGTCGTGGGCCCCGGGGGAGGCTACAGCTCCGCCCTCTGGAGAGGTGTAAGAAGCTTGGGGGGGGGGGGCTGCTCTGTCCTGACACAAGCACACTATTTTGCTTATAAGGGCAAGAAACTGGTGGCAACAGGGAGATACTCTGTGCACAAGTCAAAGTGAAGCTGAGGGTCACCTTCTCCAGGCCTTGTGGGGAGAAAGTGGAACCGGCAATGGCAGAGTAGGAGCAGACCCATAAACTTCTAGAAAGACCTCCTTGCTCTGGCCAGATGCAAGGATGTCAGCCCCACCACCCAGCAGAGGAATTTCTATCCATCTGCTTTATTGTTCTGTCTCCGGGGTCTAGAAATAATGCTTGCACAGAGCAGGTGCTCAGTAAACATTTGCTTCAACAAATGCACGCAGCCGGATCAGGCCTGGCTGCCCCCCTCATGCGGCGGTCTGTCTTAGGTTGAGTTTTCCAGAAGCAGATCCTGAGAGTGTTGGAGTATTCAGCTCAGGGAGGGGAGGGTCGGGTGGAACTCAGCAAGGCTGATATGGGGGAGAAGTGCCACGCAGGGTTTTTCTGCCTGACCCCATGGGGAGTACCAGAGACTCAGTCAGGCTCCTGGGTTGTCTCAGCCTCAGGAGAGGGGCTGGGTTTCCCACTCCTGTCCTTTTCAGTCATGGGGCAAGGGCTGCTTTGGGGACCAGGCACCACTAGACGCTAGATGCTCTAGTTCCCTGTGCCTGAGGCAGGCAACTCCAGAAACAGAAGGGGACCGAAGGGCAGAGTCTGGATGGAAGGGAACTTTGATACTGAGTGCCAAAAGAAAGTCTCTCCCTGTCAATTCACTGTCCCCCACCCCCCGCCCGGGCGGGTTACCTTTATGCGTCAACCTGGCTGGGTCCCGATATCCAGATATGTGGTCAAACGCCGGTCCAAATGTTGCTGCGAAGGTACTTTTTCAGATGAGATTCACATTTAAATCAGTAGCCTTTGAGTAAAAACGGTTGACCCTCCATGGTGTGGGTGGGCCTCGCCTAATCAGCTGAAGGCCACACCAGACAAAAGACTGAGGACTAGGGAGCTCTGCCGGTCAACTGTCTCAGGACTGGAGCTGGAACACCTTCCCTGGGACCGAAGTCTGCTGGCCTGCCCCCACAATTGTGTGAGTCCATTCATAAACCAGTAGATAGAAATAGAGGTACGTGTAACTGTATCTGCCTCGCTAGATGCAGAGAGACACATGGATACAGATGTTTCCGTGTGTCCCTGTATCCACGTGAGGTTAGCTAGGGCTGCCTCATCCAAGGGCACGACCGGGCTGGAACAGCAAGACTGCCCCCGTCTCTGGCAGTGGGTGCCGCTGAGCTCTGCCACGGCCCCGCAGGCAGCCCGGGCTTCCTCACCACGTCGCATCTGTGTCCTGAGCAGGAAAGTTCCTTGGAACCTTCAGATGGCCTAGGATCCAGCAGTGACAGGAGTTACATAGTATCCCCTCTCTTGCTTCTGTTGGTCTGAGCCAAACCCAGGGCCAGCCCAGGGAGTCTCTGGGGTCCAGCATCCTAAATTTCCCAGAGGAAGACCCCGAGATCTGGAATTGGGGAGGGGGAAAAGTGACAGCAGGGACACCTCTGTTTTTAACTGAGGTGAAATTCATGGAATGTAAAGCTAACATTTTAAAGAGCACAGTTCGCAAGTTAGTGCGTTCACGATGGCGTGCAAACACCACGTGCGTCTACCTGGTGCCCACACCTTTTCCTCAGCCTGAACGGAACTCCCGTCTTTTTACACGGTCGCTGCCCATTCCCTCCTCCTGCCGCCCAGGCGCCCGTGCATCTGCGTTCTGACCCTGTGGATTCACCGAGGCTGCATATTTCATGCGAAAGGAATCCTGCAGCACGTGACCTTCGGTGTCTGGCTCCTGTCAATTAGCTTCCTGTTTTCGGGACTTCCTTCCTTTCTGTGGCTAAGTCGTGTTCCGCTGCGTGGACATACCATAGTTCGTCTGCTCATCCACTGATGGGCTTTTGGGTTGTTCCCCTCTCTTGGCTGCTGTGGGTGGTGCTGCTGTGCACATTTATACACAAGCACTGGAGGGCAGGAATTTATTACTGAGACAGTACAGGCAGTTAGAAGCAGATGTTGAGCAAGAATGTAGGTTCTGGGGCGCCTGGGTGGCTCAGTGGGTTAAGCCTCTGCCTTCAGCTTGGGTCATGATCCCAGGGTCTTGGGATCGAGCCCCACATCGGGCTCTCTGCTCAGCAGGGAGCCTGCTTCCCCCTCTCTCTGCCTGCCTCTCTGTCTACTTGTGATCTCTCTCTCTCTCTGTCAAATAAATAAATAAAATCTTAAAAAAAAAAAGAATGTAGGTTCTCCGGCTCCCAATCTCACACACAATCCTAGAACTGTGTTAGAATCAGAGGCAGCCAAGAGATACGAGGATGGAGGGGGGCAGTCTGCCAGGTCCTGGCTCTTCCTAAGGTGATTTTAACAATGAATCGGGACCGGAAAACTGCTTCGGAGTCAAATCCTTTCCAGATGTTCAGACAAGCCTAATGTCATACAGATAAAGCCACCTGGCAATGAGGATTCAAAGAACCGAAGAGGATTTGAACTTACTCTTTAATTTACTAGACAAGCGGGCTGTGCATGTCCATGCGCGCGCGCACACACACTCACACACACACACACACACACACACACACACACACACTCCCACCTACAGTAAGCTGGGCCCTGAAACACCACCCAGCATTTTGAATGCTTGGAATCGGTTCTCAAAGGATTCTTCCCAGCAAAGCACCTCCAAGATACTCTTTTGGGCACGAGGATTTCTTTCATCTTCTCAAACCCAGGAGAGATCCACAGTAAATGACCGCCACTGAGAAAATACGAGCATTGTGAAGCCAACATTTCCAGCTTTAAAACCTCTGCATTTCACGGGTCCCCAGAACTGTCTTTGTGGCTCTATTTTGAAAGAAACATTATCACCCCCAGGGGCCCTGGCAGGTTGCAGGCTTTGAGTTACGGCTTTGGATCTTGCTATATGTTGGTTGTTATGCAAAATTAATTATCTTGGTCATTTGAATGTTTTCCCCCAAACATAATATAATCTCATTACAGACTCTCCAGACCAGAGTGAATCACAAGCCAGATTCCATTTAGGAAATTGAAGGTAATTTAGAGATATATGATTTGCAAAAAAAAAAGAAGAAGAAAAAGAAGGCCCTTTCTCTGCTAAATGCTAATTTGGTCTGTCTCTATAATGTAAAAGTGACATTCATTTGGTTGGGGAATTGCTATAAATGTGTAGGAGACGTGGGGCAGCCAAAGGGACCGTTCAGAATTTTGGAGTGAGCTACCTACCAATAGATGATACATAAGAATCATCTAGATCTGGGATCCGCGCCGCAAAGGACAGGAGGCCAACCGACGAGCCCCCCGGAGGATGACGTTTGTGTGCGGGTGAGTGGGCAAGGCCGTGGGAACTATAGCCTCACACCCGGGGGACGGCTGTGAGCAGAGAGGAGGCAGAGGCATTTGGAGAAAGCCAAAGGGGAAAGGAGCCTGGACCCCTTGGCCGGCGGATTGTAGCTTACCGGCAGGGACTGGTTTGTGGGAGTCGCCTGAGGTGCCCGTATCGTTGGCAGGTTGGTTTCTTTCTGAGACCTCTCTCCTTGGTGTGCAGATGGCCGTCTTCTCCTGTGTCCTCGCCTGGTGGTCCCCCATGCCTGTCGGCGTCCTGACCCCCTCTTAGAACTCTAATCAGAGTGCACTGGGGCCCATGCTTGTGACCTCATTTTACCTTAACCGCCTCTCCACAGACCCCATCTCCAAATGCAGTCACCTGCAAGGGTGCCGGGGGCTAGGACTTCGACCCCCTGAATTTGCAAGGGACACAGTGCCCCCCGCAGAGGAGCGTGGAGGCAGAGTGTCCTCCATCCAGCCGCCACCCCATCCCTCCCCGGTGTCCACAGCAGCCTGACCTGCCTCCCGGCTTCCACCCGCCCCGGTTTCTGGTGCCTTCCGCACCCAACAGCCAGAGGGAGCAACATCCTTAAAACACCTCTCAGGTCCCGACATTGCCCCCAGGCCTTTGGGGGCCTTCCACTGGGTTTGGAGTGAACACAAGCTCTTCAGCAGGGCCTGGGACAGACCGCTGCCCCCCTCCGTGTCTGATCTCCGGTCATCCCGCTCCAGACGCCTGGACCCCTGTCTCCCCCTCGAGCTGCCGGGGCTTTTCTTCTCTGCTACCTTCTCCTTCCACTGGGAGACTTGTCTTGCTTTGTCAAGTCAGCTCATTTCTACTCAGCCTTGGAGTCTCCATTTAAATACTTCTCCCCCAGGATAGTCATCCCTAAATGTCCCTCCTGCTGACCAGAAGGAGCCCTTCTGCTGCCTGGGACGTACCAGGCAGCTACTAGATATTTGCCCAACGGAAGAGAAAATGAATGAACAAACGAGCGAACAAACAATCGAATGAACAAAAGAACAAATATCTCCAGAAACAGGACGGCGACTTTCAACCCCTCCAATGAAAGTCTACAGCGTCAACCACAGAGCATTGATCTGAGTGTTGGTGTAGAGGAAAGAGCCATGGGGAATTGGGGTGTTCTCAGCCTTGCCCCCACCCCACCCCGAGGAAGGGCCCCGCAGGAGGAGCTCACCCTTCCTACATCTTACTCTCCATAACCCACTGCAAGGGATGATATGCAGCCAGGGACTCGGGCTCTCTCTGACCTGTGACCTTCCCACCCAAACTTCTCTCCCACGAAATATATCAAATTACAAACCACAGAGATGGCAGCTGAGGAATGTTGTAAGTGGCAGTGAGAGTCCCCATGAGACTTCTCCATGATTTCCTTTTCTGGGATTATAGTCCTCCAACAGCCTGTTGGAGCCAAGCATTCCCTCCACCTTGGGATCATGGTTCTGAGTGAATAAACAACCTTCAAAGAACTTAAGAACCTTGTTCAGACTCCTACAGGTGGAAATGTTAGTGAAATGTGAGTACATCACATTTGTAAATCATCCCTTGAAAGAAAAGGATGTGATTATTGTATATTATTATTATATTTTATTACAATATATTATATCATTTTATATTATAATTAATATAATCAATTGTAACTATGATATATAATAAATATTTGTTTATATCTTATATATTTATATATAAATTAATTTATATATATTGTGTTTAATTATCACAATTGATTATAATTGACATGATTAATTGATATGATTAATATATAATTATATAGTAATTATATTATTAATTAATATTAATATAATGATATTGTTCTATTATTTCCATTTCCATTTCCATTATTATGAAATAATAGTGTCACACCTTAAGACTAGGAGGTGAGTGTGAGAAGTTTATCGGGAGATCAATTCCAGGAAGGGAGGTGTCGCCAGCTCACTAATGCCCACCCCCACAAAAGATCTCCAAATCCTAATCCCTGAAATCTGTGATTGTTACCTTGATGGCGAAAAGGGACTTTTTTGCAGACGTGGTTCAGCTAAGGATCTTGCAGTAGGGAGATAGTTCTGGATGGCGTGGATGTATATGAAGGAGGCTGAGGGAGGTCTGACTGCACAGCAGAAGAGCGTGGAAAGACACGGAATTCGGAGCGATGTTCTGTGTATAGGATGTATAGGACAGCATTCCTACAAACCAAGGAAGGCCAAGGATTGCTCACACCTGCCAGGCTCTGGAAAAGGCAAGGAGCAGATTCTCCCCAAGAGCCTCTAGAGAGAACGTGGCCCCACTGACTCTTGAATTCGGCCCAGGTTACTGACTTCCGACGTCCGTCCTCCAGAACCATGAGGGAATGGCATCTGTTATTTTAAGCCACCCAGCTTGCGATCTTTGTTATAGAAGCCACAGGAAACCCATCCAGGAAGAAGGGCAGCGCCGTGCGTGTTACCGAGCAGCTCAGTGATGTGGCTGGCTGAGCAGGGCTCCGATCTGCCAGGGGCGGTAGGAAACTGGGGCCCACACCTCAGAGCCAGCCCAGCTCAGGGCCGAGGAGCTGGGGATTTGTTCACCGACTCTCATCGATCATTGGTTGAGGTGTATCCCGGGGGGTTTGCTCTCTGCCCCATGTGCAAACCAAGCAGGTGCCAAAAGCCAGAGAGGGCTCTCGGAGAGAGTTATGCTTGCTGCACTCATAAACCAGGGGCGAGTCGGTGTGCCAAGGGCGCACAGTGGGACACCAACAATGTCTGCCATACATACAAAAATAAAGGAGAAACTCAAGAGTGAAGACCCAAACTAGGCCACCGAGGTGAGCCTCCACGAAGACGTTGGCTCTCAGTGGATGGATCAGGAAGCCGGTAGATGCAACGGAAGCTGGATGCCCGCCAGAGCCACAGGTGTCGTCGGTCGGAACACCTGTTAGAACAGAAGAACCAAGATTGCTTGAGTGTTTCCATCGCCGCAGCGCTTACATCCTCTTTTCCTGTATTGTGCCGTGATCGTCTTAACAGTGATGCTTTCGTTTCCTCTGGCTGCTCTAACAGGGGACCACGGGGGGAGGTGCAGCTGAGAACAGCGGAAGAGATTCTCTCACGGCTCAGGTGGCCACAGGTCCAAGCTCAAGGCGTTGGTAGGGTTGGTTCCTTCTGGAAGCCCTGCTCCATCTACTCCGTGCCCTTCTCCCTTCGCTCCTGATGGGTGCCAGAAATTCTTGGCCCTCTCTGACTTGTAGACACATCACTGCAATTTCCATTTCTGTCTTCATGTGACCCTCTGGGTGTGCTCTCCTCTGCTTAGAAGGAGACCCGTCGTTCGGGGCTGACCCCAAATCCAGGATGATCCCATCTCAAGACCCTTAAGTGACTTCATCTGCAAAGACCCTGCTTCTCAATGAGACCACATTCTGAGGTTCTGGTGGATGTGAATTTGGGGGAGAGTTGGGATTGGGGATACTATTTAACCCGCCCCTAAGTAGTTATTAGTATCTGTGTTTTCACAAATGAGAGAACTGAGTTGCCCAGGATCACAAGGGTGGTGGATAGAAGATGGACGACTTCACCCCAGGTTTATAGGACACCACAGTGCTCGGGCCTCTCCATCTGAGACCTGACTCTCCCCAGACCTGCTGGACGGGCTGTGGAGCTCTTTGAAGCCTCTGAGAAAAGGTTCCCAGCAAAAGTGGCTCAAGGTGGGCCAGAGACAACTCAGGCTCGATACATATTTGGATTGCATGACTCAAGGGAATATTCCCCCAAAGACCTCACATTCCAGGTCGTAGATGCAAAACAGGCATTTCTCTTTCATGACTACCTGTTGGGGGACTTTTGCTCTGGAAAACTGGAGGGGAGGCACGAGCCAGCCAAGATCAATGGTGAAAATTTTTGCTTCTCTCTACTGCTGTTGTCCTTGGCATTGGAAGAACCCTCCGCCACTATCAATTTTACATTTTATGGCCTTTTTACCTGGTTCCCAGCAGTTTCAGGTACACTGGAGCATCTTTCATTCTTAATGGTCTGTCCTCCCGAAATTTAGTTTTGGAAACAAATGAGTAAACAGCAGAAACCGAACCCAGCTTGATCCCAATAACTCTGAACCCAACAAACTGGGTCTTCTCTTTTGGTCCTTGGCCACTTCCAAAGCCTTATGAGTCATTAATTTGTTGGCTCTTGTGGAAATATCTACGCAGAGCTGCAAAGTAGCACAGACTGTGGAGGGAAGCTGGGATTCTTCACGAATGTGGCCTCCGACCCCGACTGCACGTCTCCTCTTCAAAGGGAAACCCAGACAGGCCTTTACGTTCTGGAACTGCCTGT
>JAQQSY010004476.1:0-12282 GCA_028646535.1 Procyon lotor
CGTATCATCCGTGCCTGCCTTCACTCTATGACGGCTCTGTGGGGTAGTCACCCCAGAGGCCGCGGGGCCCACAAAACTTAAAACACTTACTCGGGTTCTTTTTTTTAAAATTTTATTTATTTATTTTATTTATTTATTTGACACAGAGAGATCACAAGTAGCCAGAGAGGCAGGCAGAGAGAGAGGGGGGAAGCAGGCTCCCCGCTGAGCAGGGAGCCCGATGCGGGGCTCGATCCCAGGACCCTGAGATCATGACCTGAGCCGAAGGCAGACGCTTAATGACTGAGCCACCCAGGCACCCGTCTTTCCCCGTTTTTTTGCTCTTTCCTTTTCCTCTCTTCATTCAAGCTCCTTTCTTGTTCTTTTCCTCTCCTTACTCTGTATTCTCTCCCTGGGTGGTGCCACTTGTTTCCATGGCTTCTCTTGCTAGTGTTCTCTTGATAACTTCCAAAATCTTTCATGTCTGGGCTTTCTTCTAAGTATTGGTTTACCGGCTTGAAATTTCCACTTGGGTGTATCATACTTGATTCAGGTTTAATATCCCCCTGCAGGAGCTCATGGTCGTCAGCTCCAGACTGCTGGTCCTCTGGTGCTTTTTCTTGTAGTAAGTGACTAGCAGCCCCCACTCAGAAGTTTGTGCCAGACTACTGGAATTTAACCCAAAGATACAAATGTAGTGATCTTAAGGGGCACCTGCACCCCAGTGTTCATAGCAGCAGTGTCCACAGTAGCCAAACTATGGAATGAGTCCCGCTGTCCATTGACAGATGAATGGCTAGAGAAGCTGTGGTATATATACACAATGGAATATTATGCAGCCATCAAAAACGAAACCTTGCCATTTACAACAATGTGGATGTTGTTGTGAAATAAGTCAATCAGAGAAAGACAAGTATCATATGATCTCACTGATATGTGGAATTTGAGAAATAAGGCAGAGGATCATAGGGAAAGAGAGGAAAAAAAATGAAATAAGATAAAACCAGAGAGGGAGACAAACCATCATCAGGACACAAACCGAGGGTGGCTGGGGGGTGAGGGTTGAGGGATGAGGTGGCTGAGTGATGGACATTGGGGAGGGTATGTGCTATGCTGCGAATTGTGTAGGACTCATGAATCACAGACCTGTACCCTTTAAACAAATAATACATTATATGTTATTTAAAAAAAAAAAGTTTGTGCCAGAGACCTGGGAGTCGGGTTTGCCTCTCCCTCTTCCTTAAACCCACGAGCTATTATTATCACTACCTCCTAAATATCCCTGGGACCATCCACTTCTTTCTCGCGGTCCCTATTCTAGGCCACTGGCACTTGTCACCTGTTTTTCTGAAACAGCTTTCTGTGGAATCCATGTATTTAATGTCACCGAGTGAATATCTGTTGTCCTCAGTGTGGCCAGAGTAATCTGCTTCCAACGAAAACGTGATCATATCCCACTTCCTCAGAATAAGGTCCGAACTCCCCATTATGGTCTATGGGGCCCGTGTACCTGGCCCCAGGGCCCCTTCCTGTGTGCCTGGCCTGTCTTGTGGACTTGCTTCCTGCATTCCAGCCATATTCAGTTTTTCCCATGTTCTTCTTTCAGCCAAATCGTTTAGCCATGATGATGCCTATAATTCTCCTTCTACCCATCATAAAGTGGCTTTTATCTCTACTCTTAAAATTCGCTTCCTCTGGGAGGTGTTTCCTGAACCACCAGATGAAGTCAAATATTCAGGATGCGTGTTCTCATAGCGTCCCGCTCATCCTAGTGGGTTGGACCTGCAGTATAATACAATGGAGTTGTGTCTACACATTTTCACTAAAGAAGTAGGATATTTAAGGGAGAAAAAGGGGGGACGCCTGGGTGGCTCAGTTGATTAAGTGTCTGCCTTCGGCTCAGGTCATGATCGTAGGGTCCGGGGATCGAGTCTCGCGTTGGGCTCCTTGGTCCGTGGGGAGCCTGCTTCTCCCTCTTCCTGTCCCCCTACCGACAAATCCATAAATAAAATCTTAAAAAAAAAAAAAGAGAAGTAGGAATAGTATTTGCATCTCGAGTGCCCAGGGGCAATTTACCCTTGCTGAAGTAGACCTTGGTTCCTCTCTGACCCGCAGCTTAGCCCAGATGAGAAGTCTCAACTTTGGCAGAAGACGTGGCTGGTTGGTATCCAGCCTCTTGTTCTCTGTCCCCCAGTAGACCTTCAAGCCCTGTGAGGTTGGGGACTGTGGCTTTTCCACCACTGTGTCCCAAGCACCCGGCAGAATGCCTGCCATCAATGATTATCTGCGAATAAACATCAAACATGCAGGCAACCAATCTGATTTGGATGCAAATCATGGGGATGTTCAGGAGTCGTAGAGTAATATCTCACATCCTCACCTTGTGGAGAATCCATTTGCTGACTGATTCCTGTGAGCACCCCGTAGGGCTTCATTGTTTCCCTGGTGGCGTCCAGAATTTCCTAGCAGGAGATCAGCTTCCTGCTGGGATGTGTGGTGTGCTGACTCACATCCTTTCTCTGATTGACTTATTTCGCAACAACATCCATGTTGTTGTAAATGGCAAGGTCTCATTTTTGATGGCTGCATAATATTCCGTTGTGTATGTATACCACAGCTTCTCTAGCCATTCATCTGTCAATGGACAGCGGGACTCATTCCATAGTTTGGCTACTGTGGAGCACTCTTACATAGTTCCAGACCCATGTGCCCCTGATGTTGTTGAGGGAGTGAGTTCTCAGCTCTAGACCCCCTTCTGAATGAGGCTTTGAGACGGCCTTCATTCTCACACACGACCCACAGAACAAATAATCCAATCAAGAAATGGGCAGAAGATATGAACAGACATTCTCACACACGATTCCGCTAGGTCGACTTTTGCTGTAAGGACTTTTTGGATGGAGCTGCTCTTCCCAGCGAGGGGAGACTTTGTATTGGGTGTCTCGGCTTCGGTTCCACACTAATGGGACGCGCTGGTAATGTCATCCTCCCTGGGAAGTGACAGTTGATTGAGAAGATAGTGTAGCAGTAAATATCGATAAATCCTGGGTGTTGGTAACGTCTATGATTTATTGGGTGATCACTGTGTTCTGGGAACTGTTCTAATCACCGTACGCTGACTGGTTCATGTAGTTCTCCTCCAACTACGTAAAATGTGTGCTGTCATTAATCTCATTTTCAAGTGAGGAAATTGAGGTTAACTTGCCCAATGGCCATATGGCTATTAGGTAAAGGAGCCTGGATTTGAAACCTTCATCGAGAATAAGTTCTTTTCCTGAGAGTAGGCTTGCACTCTAGAGCAATGAGAGATCTGTGAGGCTCTTTCTCAAATGTCCCCCTCGGCTCAGCTCCCCGTCTTAGGGTAGCCCAGGCTTCCCTTGCACTTGAACCTCTTGAACCTGTCTCACCCGTTTCCTCAATATGTCCTGTAGTTCACGGGCTATGTTCCAGGGTGAAAGTAGATGCTCAGCTCCCAGCAATCCTGGGCGTCTGGGTATGGATTTGTTTTACCCCATTTAGAAGATGAACATGACTTCCTTGGCCGGGGAGGTAGGGCTGAGTTTGGAAGCCCCCCGTCCCACTTTTTTCATGGATCCTGGCTTGGGTAGGTCATCACAGAGGCCGAGAGTAGGCCCTTCCCTGTGAGTCAATATCCCATTAACCCCTGGGTTGTTGGATGATGAAAGGGATGTCAGGGGAGACCTGAAAGTTTGCCGGTATGTTTGTCTTCATGGTGAACCCACAACTCCAGGCCTGGAGCATAACACAATTTAGTGGTATCCACACATTTACAACAAATAAATATGATATTATTTGCATCTCGAGTGCCTGGGGGCAACCTACAATAGACCTTGTGGCAGTAGACCTTGGTTCCTCACCAACCCACAGCTTAGCCCAGAAGAAAAAAATCTCAGCTCTGAGAGAGAATGTGGCCGGCAGGCAATCACTGACTAATCTTATATAATGAGAGAAGAAGATCTTGTAAGATCATTCTGGCAAAGCATTCTCTGAAGGATAAGACGTTGGGGATGGCAGTTATATGTCTAGACTCTGGAGTTATTGCTGAATGTAACACTATTTTTACCCACCCCCCCAAAGGCAGTGGTTACTGAATTTAGCTCAAGATATTTCATGTCAGTTCTACATCAAGTGAGGAAATAACAGCCTTTGAATTCACCTGTAACACGACAAAATGTGATATGAACAACTGCAAAAGCTTGTTTTTATTTAGCTTTATCCAGCCCACATGTCATTTCCATCAGACTGAGAATGCTCCCAATGTAATTTCCTCGTGTTGAATTATCTCAGATCAGTGATAACTGTACCTTTTAAAAGATATGTAGAGGACAAACATTCTTCAGTTCAGCATATTAAAAAAAAAACATCTTTTTTTTTTCATAAGGGAAGTTTAAATAACAGATGGATTTTTATTTATTTTTTTAAAGATTTTATTTATTTATTTGACAGAGAGAGAGACAGATCACAAATAGGCAGAGGCAGGCAGAGAGAGAGTGGGAAGCAGGGTCCCTGCTGAGCGGAGAGCCCGATGTGGGGCTCAATTCCAGGACCTTGAGATCATGACCTGAGCTGAAGGCAGAGGCTTTAACCCACTGAGCCACCCAGGAGCCCCCAGTAGATGGATTTTTAAAAGATTATTGGAGGTCTTTGTATTTTATTGGGTGAAAACTCTTCATGGGAATATGGCATGTTTAACATATTTACAAAGAATGATTTTTCAAGAGGTAAAAATCATGATTCCCAGGCAAACAGACAATGTGTTCATGGATTTTATTTAATTTCTTAATTAATCAAAGAACCCGTTAGATGTTAAAGCTGGTTAAAGATGTTAAAGAAGCGAGGACATTTATAGGCGACTTAATAAAGAAATATTACGGAAGGATTGCTGAGTTTGTTGTAAAGCTGTTTAATGTCTAGCAGGTCCTAAATCTTTGGGAGGCGTCTGTGCTATTGAAAAGTTAGCAAGTTCACGAAGTCTTGAACCTTTCATCAGTGGTAAAGGTTCATCCCCATATACAGTTCTTGGGTGGACATTGCCCCATCTGATTTGGAAAGTGTGCCCTATGCACACTGTTTGCTTTTCTTCCCCAACTTTCCGACAAATCTCCCAATGTGGTTGTTTTAAAAGGATTATTGGCTCAGCTCCTTTCTGGTCTTTCCAGACTTTCCTGGTCTCCCCAGCTGGGTTCCTGGCTACACAGGATGGGGGATAAGGGTGCTACAGAACAGGGCATGGCTGACGGCAGACCACCTCATCAGCAGGACACCTTCACAAACAACTGCAGCTTTTCAAGGAGTTCTAGAATCTCCCTTTAGCGAACAGATGAGTAACGTAAGCACGAAGCCTCTAGCTCTTACTTTTGAGTGAGTTTCCAAGGATCTCAGAGTAAGGAGCTGAAGGGATCTTGACCAGAAGGCTTGTGAAATAAACGTGTGTGATATAGCTTAGGGGTCAGGAACCCAGGCACTAGATTCAGAGAGCTCAGGGTTTCACCCCTGGTCTACTCCTCATTAACTCTGTCGTCTTAATTGTCCACTAAAGCTCTCGGGGCCCTCAGTCTTCTTATGTGTGTGGCTTGTCGTGAAGGTGATCTAAGAGAATGAAGGTAATTGCTCTCCGTGATGCCTTGGACATGGTTATTGTTTGGCAAGAAAAAAATAAGTGATAAATTATATTATGGATTGTAGGTCAGATGCTGTACTAGGTAAGCCTTGGGCATTTAGGGATGACATGGTCCTACACCTGAAGATACGTGCTCGCATTAGGGGGAGAGAGAGATCTGTAATCAGTAACCACGATGGAGGGGTGCCCGAGGGGCTCAGTCGGTTGTATCTGACTCTTGGTTTTGGCTCAGGTTGTGATCTCATGGGTTGTGGACTCAGGCCCTGTATTGGGCTCCACACTCAGTGGATCTTCTGCCTGAAGATTCTCTCCATCTGCCCTAACCACCCACCCCAAACTAATAAATACATCTTTTTTTTTTTTTAAAGATTTTATTTATTTATTTGACACAGAGAGAGAGATCACAAGCAGGTGGGGGGGGGGGGAGCAGGCTCCCTGCTGAGCAGAGAGCCCAATGTGGGGCTCGATCCCAGGACCCTGAGATCATGACCTGAGCCGAAGGCAGAAGCTTAACCCACTGAGCCACCCAGGTGCCCCAATAAATCTTTAAAAAAATAATCCTGAAAGAAAATATTACTATGATAGAAGATCCATAAATGGCCCTGGGTATAATAGTGATGAAGTGACAAAGCTCCACCTAGCGGGAGGTAGTATATTGAAGAATGTTCTAGAAGATGATGTTCAAGATGAGCTTTGAAGGATTGGGAATAGGGACCTCAATCAGGGGTTAGCAAACCTGTTCTGTGAAATGTCAGATAGTAAATATTTTAGGCTTTGTGGGCCATACCTGTGACTGTCACAACTGCTTCTCTCTTTGCGTCCTACGGCACAAAAACAACCATAGACGAAACACCAACAAGTGGGTGTTGCCGTGTTCCAACAAAACTTTATTTACAGAATCAGGCAGTGGCCGGATGTGGCCCGTGGGCTTTAGTGTGCCAGTCCCTGGTCTAGAGGATGAACCAAAGGATACAGTGGATGGGTGAACCATAGTTTAGGAGATGGTGGTGGTGGTGGGGGCGGGGGATGAAGTTGTTTCTGAACGTGATGGTGACATTCTTGTAAAGGAGATGGGCAGAAGGCAGGAGTAGGTTTCCTGACCTTGAATCTCATCTGACGTGGTTTCTGACAATCTCCTTCCTGCCTCAACTATTCTTGGGTTGTCAAGAGTAGAGCACAGCTGGGGCTGCACCAACCTTATCCAGAGGCATGAAAGGGCAGGACTCAGAAAGCAGCATCCGGGGTCTGAGGGAAGAAGGGCTTGTTGTCCGTGGATCTTCTGGAGGGACGGGATATTACTCAAGAAGTGGATCGGAGGCTGGGAACTAGAAGCAAATAATTGAGCATCAGAGCTAGGATGGCCATTAGGAGACAGAACCATCCAAAGTATGCCAGAAGCCCCAGCTAGAGTTTGTGGGGGCAACTGGATGCTCGTGGCCCAGGTGCTGAGGACTGGATGGGGCTTCTCTTTAGGTGACTATGGTGTGGTTAGTCTGGGTAGAGGGGAGGTAGGAGGGGATAACTGCCATGCTTCTAGGAGTTTATAAATTTAGGAGCCATACTTTACATTACAGAGGGACAGGATCATTTGTTTGTTTTATAACACACAGAAGCAATATTCGCCAACCAGAGGTAATAATGCAGGTTAGAATTCTAGTGAGTTCCCATATTAGTTGAGTTCTAATACACGGGAATGCACAGTTGGAAGAAAATACAAAAGAGGAACAATGTTGTGTGTCGGGAGGAGCAGATCCAGCATTTTGAAAAATGTCTTTACAAAAGGCTTCTTTTGTAAAGAGGACTCTGAAGATTTCAGTTGCTTAATATAAGCCAGGGGTACCACATGGCTACTAATGTGGTCTTTGTTCGTTCCACGCCTGGTGCTGAGATAGTGTTGAGATTACGAGAGGTCCGAATGAATCCATAGCCTGCATGATCCAAGGCATATGTGGGGATTTTCAGTTTTTGGTTCTGGGTGCCACATCCTAAAGGGTAAGCCTGGATAAAAATATGTCAAGAGAAAGGTGGCCAGGAAGGTGGACAATATGTCCGCGATGTACTATAAGTTTGGTCGCCATATAATTTATCGTCTGTACTGGAATGCATTGGGAGAACAAAAGAGGGCTGTTGAGAAAAATTATCCCCAGCTTGGAAACAAAGCAGAAGGATGATGGACTATCCTTTTTGCATCATACTGGGACATTATTGATAACCAAGGATTATTTGTTCCCCTCGGAGGCTGTACCTTTGACTTTGGTCTTTACTATTTGGTTAGAGCCCAGACACTGTAAAGTCTACAAAGGACCCTTGTAGAAAAATTAGCCCCAAAGTGTATCATTCAGTTCCAGATAGGGTACGAGTAACTGGTTTTATATCTCAACTAGCAAACTGTATTCTACCATCTTTTTTCCAGTTCCTCTACTATGTTCTTTGTTCCCTCCTCAGTTGATAATTTGGATAAGATATTTAATGTGCATTCATTCTCTGTTTATTTGAATGCCACATTTTAACTTTGTGAACTTCAGATTTTGAGAGGTATAATTATTATTCTAAAAAAAAAAATTCAAGTTGTAGGGTACCTGGGTGGCTTAGTGGGTTAAAGCCTCTCTGCCTTGGGCTCAGGTCATGATCTCAGGGTCCTGGGATTGAGCCCCGCATCGGGCTCTCTGCTTAGCGGGGAGCCTGCTTCCTCCTCTCCCTCTGCCTGCCTTCCTGCCTACTTGCGATCTCTCTCTCTCTCAAATAAATAAACAAAATCTTAAAAAACAAAAACAAAAACCCACAAAGCTAAACCTGGACTATCCTGGGAAAACCAGACTGTAAAGAAATGTTTGAAGGAATTCAGAATATTTATTCTGGCGAAGGTAAGGTGTAGAATGCTTTACAGGGGATTTGAGTGATAAAATGTCGTGTGTATTTCTGTGTATTTTGAAAACCTTAGGGGAATGAGGAGGTAGCCTGCCTAGAGCTTCCGGAAGGGGTGGGAAGACGGTGGGCAGCACGAGGGTAGTTTTTGGGTGCTGAAGCAGTCCTCGAGTGGGTCTCTAGAGCAGGTCTGTGGGAAAGGGTTTCTGTGAATTAGCCACTTGTCACTAGTAGAAGGTGGGACCTGAACGATGGTGTAGCTGAGGAAAACTCCTCTGCCAGAGAGGCTCAGGGGGATCAGATATCCTACCCATCATTGCTGAGGTTGGAATTTAGACCTTGGTCCCTAGATTTGGTTTCAAGCCAGAGCTCATTCCCTCACACCCTAGCTGCATTGGCATTTTACTTTTACCTGGTGGAGTTTTGGTTAGTATGTCTGTTCTCCACTGTGGATTGAGTTTTACACTCACTAAATTTTATCAACTTATTTCCAAGCATTGATGCTGTCAACAGAGTTGGTATTCTTTTTTTTTTTTTTTTTAAGATTTAATTTTTCTATTTGTCAGAGAGAGAGAGAGAGTGTGTGTGTGTGCACAAACAAGGGGAACAGCAGGCAGAGGGAGAAGCAGGCTCCGTGCTGAGCAGGGAGCTCGATGCGGGATTTGATCCCAGGACCCTGGGATCATGATCTGAGCCAAAGGCAGATGGTTAACTGATGGAGCCCCCCAGGTGTTCCTACGTGGTTGAGATTCTTAATGACTAAGAGTGATTAATCATGTTGATACATTGTAACATACATAGTTATTACAAGTAAGGACCAGTTTTGGCTTTGGGACAGAAATTGCTTATACGAATATGAACTATCGTTTGCCACTAGAATACCATAATACTCGTTTACATATGAATATATATGTGTGTGTGTGTGTGTGTGTGTGTGTGTGTAGGTGTGCGTACGTATATTTAATTGTAGAACCTGTAGACATGTAAGTACAGATTTTAAAAGAATGGGAAATCCAAAATGAGCCTTTCAGTTGAAGATGTTGTATATTGGTATGAACCACTTAAACATACTTAGGGAAATAGCTCATTCTTTCTTATAGCAGTCTTCAGTTTGACTTTAAGGAAAAACAATTAAAAATGGCTTAGTAAACTCTGAAAGGACTCTGTTTTATGGATGATCGCACCACTAAATAAGAAACCATTACCTGTGAAATAGTCTAATTGAATTCCTGATGGCATGGGTCAGCTTTATTGTTTTTCAAAAGAAATCTACACTGAAGATAGATCGGAGCCTCAGAATAGTTATTCGGCTACTAAATATTTTTGCTTTTTTTTTTTTTTTTTTAAGATTTTATTTATTTATTTGACAGAGAGGAGAGAGATCACAAGTGGCAGAGAGGCAGGCAGAGAGAGGGGGGGAAGCAAGCTCCCCACTGAGCAGAGAGCCCGATGCGGGCGGGGCTCGATCCCAGGACCCTGAGACCATGACCCGAGCCGAAGGCAGAGGCTTTTAACCCACTGAGCCACCCAGGTGCCCCTAGTTTTGCTTTTATACATTTGGAAAACTAATATAATGTTTGTGAACTCAGACTAATATCAAAATGCATTACAGTCTTCGAAATGATAGATTAGCAGAATCTCAATTCACTTGCTCTGTGACCAACCAGAAATTGTATCTTTACCCTTTTTCCATAAGGACAGGACCAGCTGTTTTTAAAATTGTTATCTGTCCGATCAACTGCCCCTGTGGCTCAGGTTGTCCTTGGTTACTGTGAGACATTAAAACATGAATGACTTGGAGTAGCTGTTCACAAACTTTTTTTGTTTTGTTTTGTTAACTGTAACCACCTTCCAGGGAAAAGCGGACTCCTTGAAAATAGGGAACTGGAAATGAATTTCATTCCATTGGGGAGCCTGCTTTTTCCTCTCCCTCTGCCCCTCCCCCTGCTTGTGCTCATTCTCTCTGTGTCAAATAAATAACGCCTTAAAAAAAAAATAAAGCAGGGGCGCCTGGGTGGCTCAGTCGTTAAGCATCTGCCTTCGGCTCAGGTCATGATCCCAGGGTCCTGGGATCGAGCCCCACATCGGGCTCCTTGCTCGGCGGGAAGCCTGCTTCTCCCGCTACCATTCCCTCTGCTTGTGTTCCCTCTCTCGCTGTGTTTCTCTGTCAAATAAATAAAATCTTAAAAAAAAAAAAATAAAGCAACAAAGTGACCCCAATGTTAGATTTGTTCATTCAGGAAAGACATGACAGAAATGAGATGAGAAGACGTTGGTTGTCCCAGGACTGTAATTTCAGGGATGCTGATAGAAAGCCCAGGATAAAAGTCTGCTAGCAAAGTCAGTGTTAAAGGTTTGGCTTTGAAATACTGGTGGGGCCAAATGGTTTTCTTTCTGTCCCGTTATGACTTACTCGTGCGTGAGTGTTTGTGGGAAGAGGGGCAGGCATCCAGGGAGGAAGATGGGAGGGTAAGGAATTTCCAGGGAGGCCATCTGATGACTTGTCAGTAATAATCCTTTTGTCCTTTCTTTTTAAAATTGGTATTTATGCCTTCTACTTTTTTTTTTTTTTTTTAACTTATCCTGTTTCAGAGGTAAAGAACAGTGGGGTGAACATTTTCCCTCCCTTAACCCCTGATAAGGAAATGCCTCTCAGTGTTCACCGTTATTTATGTGAAGAAAAAAAAAATTGCTTTTGCTTTAAGGTAAATATTCCTCGTCAAATGAAGGAATCACGGTTTATGCAAAACAATTACATAATTATTTATTGAATGCTCCCAACATCGTAGGCAGTCATAGGTGCTTGAAATATCTTTCTGGGTCTAGTTTCCAAAGAGGTTTTTAGTATAAATATATAAATATATAAAAATGCATAAATACCTGTTTCAAAAGGCTTCACGTTTTCCTTTTTTTACGTTGAAGTATGTGATAAATTACATTCATGCATCTCTTCATATTAAATCACTCTCCCATTCTTGCAATGAAATTGATGTGCCCTTTTTATTAAGAAAATGTTATCCTAGATTTGACTGGGCATATATTTTTTGGACTTAGTGAATTTTGTGACTTACTGAATTGTAAGTGTGCCAAGTTATTATTCTTTCATTGAGATACAACTGACATGTAACGCTATCTTACTTTCAGGTGTACAAATAAGGATTCCAGATTTGTCTTGAAATGATGACCACAATAAATCTCGTTATAGCCGTGACAGTTACAATTTCTTCGTTGGGATAAGAACTTTTAAGATTTCCTCTTAGCAAATTTCACATATGTAATACAGTCTCGCTAATGATAGTCACTATGCTGTATGTTATACCCCCATGACTTCCTTGTTTTATAACTGGAAATTTGTACTTTTTTTTTTACCTGCTTCATGCCTTTGGCTCAGCGCCCCCCCCGGTCACTGTCAGCTACTGAATCTGTTCTCTGTATCTATGAGTTTATTTTTGTCTCAGTTTGTTTGCTTATATGCCACATGTGAGGGATATCATTTGGTATTTGTCTTTTTCTGTTTGATTTACTTCATGTAGTGTAATGCTCTCAAGATCCATTCACGTTGTCACAAATGGCAGGATATCCTTTTTTTTTTTAAGATTTATTTATGTATTTGAGAGAAAGAGCAGGTGCGGAGGCAGACGGAGAGAGAACTGCAAGCTCACTCCCTGCTGAGCATGGAGCCCAGTGTGGGGTTCGATCTTACAACCCCAAGATCATGACC
The DNA here is from genome assembly GCA_028646535.1 of Procyon lotor. NCBI lineage: Eukaryota > Metazoa > Chordata > Mammalia > Carnivora > Procyonidae > Procyon > Procyon lotor. The sequence continues at coordinate 12,207 of JAQQSY010004476.1, forward strand.
TGAGCTGAAACCAAGAGTCAGACATTTAACCAACAGAGCTACCCAAGCACCCCAGGATTTTTATTCTTTTTCTTTT
>JAQQSY010004477.1:0-12282 GCA_028646535.1 Procyon lotor
TTTTTTTTTTTGCCTTGAATATTCAGGAATTGGCTATCCAATTCATTTGTATTTATTCATCTTGCTTTTTCTTCATATTTGATCTTTGTTTCTGCCTTGAGTCATTTCACAGCTAATTAATTTCTCTCCCTCCCAAGTGAGAAAAAGACAAAATAATGTAAGCTATTCTAGCAGTGTCAAAGGAGAAAAATATTAGAAAGGGACTACAGTTGTTCCCAATGCCTGTGCCAGCTGACCCCGGTTCCACCCGCTTCCATCTGCGCTGCCCTGGGAAGGAATACGTCTTGACATGCAGCTCTACCTCTGCCCTGCTCAGAGACGTAGCCAACCCTGCCAAACCTGGCTATATATGTGGAAATAAACATGACAGCTCCATGCCTGTGAGGTTACCGATACTCTTGCTTCCCTAATACAAGATAGCCTTGGAAATGGCATGCTTACTGAGAATTCCCTCCATTCCCTCCAAATCAATTTCTCCTAAAGAATACAGCTCTACTTCCTTTTCCTGACTGGTAATCTGTCTTCCCTGAAGGGTCTGGAGTTCTCCTCACTTTTGCCCTCATGTAGCTAGATTTCTAGCAAAACACCAGCTGGCTCCCCCTTGCCTGCTCCCTTCCCCTGGGGATGAGAACTTGAGCCTATAACATCAAATACTGTTTTGAAGAAGACATACCCTTGGGAAATCTGTTTGTGCCATCCACTTAAGACAAGTATGTCCGCCACCTAGAGATCCCAATAAAGGAGTCCTGTAGAAAGCCAAAGCTGGTTAGAATATGGTTCTCTTCGGCACTTGCCCCATGGATAATGTTTTGGAAACTTAGCTACTTCATTGAAGGCAACTCAGCCTTTTATTTGTCCTACTAATTAGTTACCCCCTGCCCTTTCTTGGTTCTCTCTGCTCCCCCGCACCAGCCAACATTCTAAGTCCTATAATGGCTAATAAAATTTAGGTTAATTTAATTTCATCTTTTTGTCACTGTTTCTTACTCCAAAAAACCAAAATTTGTCAGCAATTATAGTAATAGCTCAGAACTGATGTCAGGTCTCTATTATAAATTTCTTTTTAGCAAGGTTGATAAAATCTGCAACAAAACTGGTATAAAATATTGATCCACTCTCTCTATGGGTCTATGAATGTTTTGACTAATATGAAGAAGGTCTGGAGAGATACCAACTAACTAAAGGGATTACCTGTACATTGATATTTTAGTTGGCCTCGAGTTACAGAACTGAAGGATCCCCAACAATGCAGAAGCTTATTGTCTTAATCATTGCTGCATCCCCAGGTGCCTGGGTGGCTCAGCGAATTAAGGCCTCTGCCTTCAGCTCAGGTCACAGTCTCAAGGTCCTGAGATCAAGCCCCACGTCAGGCTCTCTGCTCAGTGGTGAGCCTGCTTCCACTTCTCTCTCTGCCTGCCTCTCTGCCTACTTGTGGTCTCTTTCCCTCTCTGTCAAATAAATGAATAAAAATCATTGCTGCATCCCTAGGACCTATCTCAGTACATTACTAAAGGTGGGTTTCTAAAACTTTAGCTAAATAAGTGAATGGATGAAAATAGGACCTTATACCTGAATTCAAGGTATCAAAAATAATTTGAATAAATATCAGCCAAAAAATAGTGAGTGCTATAAAAATCAAAAGAAAAGAGAGAATAGAATTTAATGAAGAAGTTGCAAAAGAGTACATAGAGAATTTGGAACTATTCAGCCTTAAATTCTGGATAAGGTTTAGCATTGGGTAAGTGGGAACATATATTCTTCGCGCAGGGAACAGAATACAAGAGTACCCACAGGTGCATAAGAGAAGGACCAACAAGGAGAATGGCTCTTTGGAGTGAGGAATGTGCAGGAAATACAGTTAGATGGAAAAACTGAAGCCAGAACATGGAGATCATGAACATTCAGGCTGGGGAGGACTGGAAAAGCACCAGTAAAGTTGAGTCTAGTCAAGAAAGATGTTTGTTGTGCATCAAGACATCAACTTCCTCTCCATTCTGCTAAGTCCATTTTACCAAAAGATGATTATTTCTTTCTCATGCTCTGTGTTAAACATACTACTCCAAGATAAGCAGGGGGGCACAAAGTTCATGGTATACTGAATAGAGAAAGCCACAATCAAGTACACAACATAGTAACTTGGGTAAGGATGTTGTCAAATGCCTGTTTCCCAAACTATCACCAAAGCATCTATTGATAAAACAAAGCACAAGTAATTGCTTACGAAGGTAACAGAGAACACTAGGTCAACAACAGAGCCTAGTAATGTCCTAGAGAGGTAAGGACCAAGTCAGGATGTTTACTGAGATTTTGGAGTCTGCTTAAGGCAGGTGTTTCAGTGTTGATGACTATTGAGCAGGAATCATGATGTAACAGCTTAGACTAGTGGGCACAGCAATGTGAAACCATTAAGGTGAGGGGTTAGGGTCTCGTGTAAACTGTCCACAGATGCTTTCAATTAATGAGCTGATAGAACTATCTGGAAGTCCTTGAAATGAAAAAGTTAGTTACATGTTGTGTCTTTCTGGGAAAGAGTCTCACGAAATACTGAAGCTAAGTCAAAGACAATGGAACAATTAAGTCATGCTACACAGTGAGCCACAGAGATGGTTTCGATTCTCAGTGACATGCATGCAAAGAGTAGAGGAAGCAGAACCAAAGGAAGAGGAGCCATGCTGTGCTGAGTAGATTCAGAAAAGTCTTCAAAGAAGACGTGACCTCCATGCCACCTCCTGAAAAATGAGCAGGAGCTTGACCCATGTACAGAAAGAAGAAAGAATCTCAGGGCATATAACATTGTGTACAAAAAGGTCAGGAAGAATGTGCTTGATCAAAAGGACTCTAAGGAGTTTCCATAAGCAGAAGGCTTTTACTCTGGATCTAAAATAGCAATTGATGTACTTCTAGTTTATTAATTCTAATGAGTCAGAATATATTGTTGGGAATGATCTTTGTGTATAAGTTAAGAATGATTTTTTTCTAATTATTCCAAAATGCTTTTAGTGTTTTAAGATTAGCTCAAAAACAAATATAATTTAGAGAGACAAACTCACCTCTAGTGTTTTTTTTTTAAATAGATTTTTTTTTAAGAATGAATTGTTAGGGGCACCTGTGTGGCTCAGTCGTCAAGCGTCTGCCTTCGGCTCAGGTCATGATCCCAGAGTCCTGGGATTGAGCCCCGCATTGGGCTCCTTGCTCGGCCAGGAGCCTGCTTCTCCCACTACTGTTCCCTCTCTCGCTGTGTTTCTCTCTGTCAAATAAATAAAATATCTTTAAAAAAAAAAAAGAATGAATTGTTAAAACACAATTGTTAAAACACTCTCTTACTTAGGGAGAATTAAAAAGAAAGGAAGCATGGAGCTTCCACCAGGGTTCGTAGTTTCTCTGATATAAAGTGATAGCATTCTAATCCTCCAGGAGAAGAAAGGAAATATTCTATCCTACTGAAAGCCAGAGTTGAGACCCTTTAGATCTCTCTCCTGCATGTCAGGGAATTTTCAGTAAACTAACTTAGAAATAAAAACCACATGGGATACGACTGCCATGCTGTATAATAGAAGAGAGGGCTTTGAAAGAGATTTAATCAGAAAATAAATTTCAAAAATCAAAAGTATGTTTTGCCTGGATTCACCATTCCAGAGTCAAACTCTGGTCCCCAACAGGGCCCAACAACAAGGAACTAAAAACCCCCTGTGAACCCAGAAATAAACTCAAACTAGTCTTGAAGCAGCAAGACACAGATAAGTCTTAAATGTTACTTTCCCTATATCCCATCAAAATCATAATCCTTACTGCACTCCTTTCACCTGCCCTCTCCTCACAGTATGCGGGAAGTTCACTAAAACAGCCTCTATCTCTCCCCCACCCCTGGCTGTACTCTGTCTTGCATTGTGCTTTGGGCCTTGCCTCCTAAATGCCTTAAACTGCTTTATATCTTCCAGAATAAAGGACATCAAACTCCAAACTCAGATGGAGCCTCACATGGAGGTCCAACCAGATTTTGACAGGGGACCCCTTGATGGATGGGAACAAGGGGAGCCCAGACTGCTGCCCCATCCAACGCCCCTGACCAGCAGGAAGTAGCTACAGTCAGTCGTCAACTTTCGTCCCTAACAACAGTTAGGGTTACTTCTTAAGTGGGGGAAATGATGAAGGATAGTTGGAAGGCAGACAGGCAGGCAGGGGCCAGAGCCCCCACCCCACCCTAAGAGGAAACCACCCTTAAAAGGATTTTGCCCCACATTGTATGTTGATTAAAAAAAAAAAAAAGGATTTTGCACCACCCTGGAAGGGGCCCTCCAGCCTTTCCCACAAGATAGATAGGTGACCAAAACCTGATTGGATGAAAGGAGCCGGGAGGGTTCATCAGATTAAAACAGCCTACCAGCAAGCCCAGAAAAACCCCTAGACTTAGAAACTCCGGTGACAACTCTCTTGGGTCACCTCCCTCCTCGGGAGCTCTGTACTATCACCTTGTTAAGGCTTAATGAACCTTGCTTTGCTGTACACCAAAAAAAAAAAAAGGGGGCATGCTTTGGTGCCAACGAACATTTGACCTCAGTAGCCACACCTAGAAAACCGCATCCTTATCTCTTTGGTGTCCTTGTCTGATAAAGGCCAAGGCACATCCACCTGGCCCTTCCGCGAGGCGGTCAGAACCAAGTCCTCCAGTCAGTGATGAGCACAGCTCAGACTCAACGAGCTGCAAGCCTGCTAACCCCACACCTGAGAGCCCAAACAGATTCAAAACAACCAGCTAATTAAACCTGGAGCACCAAGCTATCATCATCCGAGATTCATGGGCATCCAACAAGCAGAAGAACTAGCAACACGGCATTCAGCAACAGCTGTCACCTGCTATAATGTTCTTTAATTATCTTAAAATCTCTAAGAACTGACAAATGGGTGACAAAATGCAATTTTCCGTGTCAGGAAGCGAGAGACAAGCCTGTGTTACTTTGATGAAAGGAAATACTGTAAAATTATCTCTCTCAGCTCTTCTTGTTGGGGAGGGGGACTGTTGTCACTCAATTCTAGTCTGTAAACACTGTTTCCTTCTTTATAAAGATTAAATGGAAGAAGCCAGAATGGGCATTGGGCTGTGCCAAGCTGTCCCCTGGCCCAGCTCCAGTCCCAGCCCCACAGTGCTACTTACTTCCTCCCACAGAGATGCACTCCTGGGGTGGACCAAAGATTGACTGATCCAAGTTCCCTGGAATCACGTCACGCCTCTCGCCACAGATTTCTCCGAGTGCCTGTCCAAATTGTGACCTAACCCCCCCAGGTTGCTGTAATATCTGTTGTGACCTCCGTGAGGATTTCCCGTGGTCTCTAATTTCTGTTTTGGTCATTACATGCTTCCAAATAAGCATAGTGACATCCTTTGTTCCTCCGGGGCAAGTTTACTTCTACCATTTACACAGCTTTTCCAGCCTTTATACGTAAAAAATGTTCATGAGAACACAAAATAAATTGTAGAAAGAAGGTCGCTGTGTAGTAAACAGCTCTTAACACCAGCTAGAAAACCACATCATCTATATAGAGGAGTAGGTCACTCATAAGCCAAGAGCATTGTGCTAATCATGGTCACAGAAATAAAACAGAGAAAAATGTGAGCTAGCTCACATTGCCTGAGAGTATAAGATAGCCCTTAGAGCCTGAGGAAAACATATAATAACAGTGCGCTACGACAGACTGTTATATACAATTAAAGCTGATATATGTGTGTGTAGTTTTTGTAAGTATTTGAGAGACAAATAGCATAACCAATCAGCATGCTAGAGTCTGTTACCAAGTGCAAACAAACCAAAAGGATCACTACTAATTCTCAAAACATACAGTATTTGTGACTTGTTCTTAAAATGTGTGCAAATATATTAATGCATGTAACAAGGATTGCAAGCTCTGGTTACATTTTAGAACCACTGAAACACAGGGGTTTGTTTTTGTTTGTTTGTTTGTTTGTTTGTTTGTTTTAAAGATTTTATTTGACAGCGAGAAACACAGCGAGAGAGGGAACACAAGCAGAGGGAATGGTAGCGGGAGAAGCAGGCTTCCTGCTGAGCAGGGAGCCCAATGTGGGGCTCGATCCCAGGACCCTGGGATCATGACCTGAGCTGAAGGCAGACGCCTAACGACTGAGCCACCCAGGCGCCCCTGAAACACAATTTTTATAGTAAGATTTTAAAGTGTCAATAGCTGATCTGTGAACATTCCTGCCCACTAATTATAGTATAACCACTTAAATTTTGTGTTTGAAAATATTTTATACAATTAGCACATTATTTTTTAATGCCTGTTAATACATATATTAGACTGTTTTGTGATTTCTGAGATGTAAGTTCTCTGGGGACAAGGCCAAAGATCTGTCAAGAAGTTTTGTTAGTGACATTTTGATAATGTTAATATAATCAACATTTGGTATCTGATTTTTTTTTTTGAGAGAGAGAGAGAGAGCACATACACAAGCAGGGAAGGAAGGGGGAGGGGGAGAGGGAGAGAGAGAATCTCTCCTAAGAGAATTCCACACCCAGCATGGAGCCTAATGATCTCATGACCCTGAGATCATTACGTGAGCCAAAATCAAGAGTCAGATGCTTAACCAACTGAGCCACCCAGGGGCTCTTGATAATTTTTTTTTTTTTTTTAAGATTTTTATTTATTTCACAGAGAGAAACACAGCGAGAGAGGGAACACAAGCAGAGGGAATGGTAGCGGGAGAAGCAGGCTCCCCGCTGAGTAAAGAGCCCGATGCAGGGTTCCATCCCAGGACCCTGGGATCATGACCTGAGCCGAAGGCAGAGGCTTAACGACTGAGCCACCCAGGCGCCCCTATTGATAATTTTTTTTTTTTTAAAGATTTTATTTATTTGACAGAGAGAAACACAGCGAGAGAGGGAATACAAGCAGAGGGGATGGTAGCGGAAGAAGCAGGCTTCCTGCCGAGCAGAGAGCCCGATGCGGGGCTCCATCCCAGGACTCTGGGATCATGACCTGAGCCAAAGGCAGACGCTTAACGACTGAGCCACCCAGGCGCCCCAATAATTTTTGATAGAGAAAAATCAACTGTTTTCTTCAAGGCCCTGTAGTCAAACTCATTTTTTTTTCTTCTCTGTTTTCAATCTCACTATCCATTCCATCAATGCATCTCACCTTATTACTTCAGAGCACAGGTCCGGGAATCCCAGCAACCAGCACATGATTAGACCAATTATTGAAATGGCACCTAAAAAAAAAAAAAGAAAAAAAGAAATGGCACCTGAAATGGACATGCCACTAATCTAATGAGATGAGAAGATACTTATTTTCTCCAGTCAACATCCACTAAAAACCAAGGGCAGGGCATGAAATTGATCCAGAAGAAGGTATAGCACCAAAAATAAATAAATTAAAATTTAAAGAAATGAAAAAGGTGGAATCTATGGATTCAGAGAGACTTACAAAAACATATCTATAAATGCAATATGGAGCCATTTAGGTCCTTATCATTTTTCCTCAGCAATAGAAAGAAAGAGAGAGAGAGAGAAAGGGAGAAAGGGAGAAAGGAGGGAGGAAGGAAGAAAAAAGGAAAACAGGAAAATTTATACAAAGACCAAGTGTTTAGTTATATTAACTATTGTTAACAATTTGAGCCTAACAATGAAATTACTTTTATATTTTATAGATACACACTGAAATATTCATGAACAAAACAATATAATTTACTTAAAATTCTTCCAGGTGGGAGTGGGGTGGATTTATTTTTGCAACAAAATTTTTGAAGCAGGATGATGAATACGTGGCTGATCACTATACTATTCCATCTTTTTATATGTTGGAAATTTTCATAAAAAATTTTTGAAAATAAATAAAAAACAAAACACATGATTTGGCTTGTGGTCCAGAGTCATGTATTTTTTTATTCCAATGGGCTAACTAGATTCTATTTAGAATGGACTGTGGTTTATATAAAATGCAGTATTTGGTACAGCCTAATTAATCTACCCATCCACCTGTGAGAAAAGGGAATAAGATAAGACACTCATAGCTTTCCCCAGTAGTTCCTAAGCCATGTTGAAGGCCAGGTTTCAACAGTCATGGTGATAGCAGATAGCGTCAGTGCCCTATCTTTCAAGTGCCCAAGGTGACTTCCCACGGCCGGTATCTACAGTATGGCCCCTGAGGGCCACTCCCTGCACACTTGGCTGGCAGGAGGGAAGTGTTGAGGAAGTAGCAGCCCAAGGAACGGTCTTCAACGAATGATTTTCAGGAGCTGTTGTACTTAGCTTCATAGCCCATTTACTAGTAAATTCTGAAGTATGAGCTTTGTACATTTCCCAGAGATTCCTTTTGGAATCATGCTCCAGTTGACCCACGATGGCAATTGGCCTAGGGGCTCCCCTCTTCATTTGGTACCCTTTGATCCTTCCCTTCCTACCAGTTTCTTACCAACGTCCCCTTTGCTTCCCTACTTTGCATCTCAGGGTCTGCTTTGGGGAGAACCTGAACTGAGAAAAATAAATATAAGCAGTGAGCTTTCCTTAAAAATAAATTTATTCAGAAATATTACTACGGGACAACTAATAATGATAAAAACATAAATATGCTAACACATACTGATTATTTACCATAGGCCATGCATATACATATGCATGTATATGTATATATGTAATAAATATATGTGTTCTATATAATTAATATAGTATATAATAAATATATTACATATAAATTACATAATATATAATAAATATGTGTATATTATATATATTTATCTCACTTGTATTCACAGTTACCTTGTTTTATATGTAAAAAGAGATATTAATCTGACAAAGCTTATACAGCTGGTAAAGGAGGGGGTTAATAATTATATTCTTACACTTTGTTATTAAGTTGATACTGTTACTAAGTTGATAGTGTTAGTTGTTTGGGGACATAAGGTATGTGTGCTATGATAGTCTCATTCAGCAAAGTAAAATATGTACTATAAGTCCTTCTCACTAAAATAATTATGAAAATAACTAGGAAAACTATGTTAGCCATATCTTTTGAGAAGGAATATAAACAAATGAACAGTCCTTTTATCCAAACCTCCTCCCCCCATCATAATGATACTCATTTTTTTCTCCTGGAAAGAAACATTTTGAAAACAGAATGAAGAGGAAATGTACTCCAATAGGATAATTCCATCACTCTAGGCTTCCCTCCTACAGAGAAGAAAGCCTTCCTGAAATTAAAGCTGTGGCCACTAACAGAGCACCAAAGATAGCTCAAGATAACTCAAATCTCCACATCAGTAGAACAGAGCTGAACCTCAACATGTAGCTGGCTCTGAGATTTGCAAGAAATATGCCCAGCTGTCATTCAAAGGACATGTACCTTCAAAACAGAAATACTTAAAAAAAGAAAGAAAAAGAAAGACTTCAAATGCAAAAGATCAGAGATACTAGGGGAACTGTTTTATAGCCTATAGCAGAAGAGGTAAATGCTAATGATATCTCGCCCTGGGATATATCCATCCTGGACAGTAGGAACTAAAATGATTCATTCTAAGATCTTCACATTTTTGACAACACGGATGGACCTACAGGGTATTATGCTATGTGAAATAAATCAGACAAGAGAAAAACAAATACAAATAAGATTTCACGTCTAGGTGGAATCTAAAAAACAAAATAAATGAACTAAAAAAGAAAAAAAAAAAAGACTTACAAATACAGAGAATAAACTGGCGGTTGCCAGGGGTGATGGGAGGAGGATGGGAGAAGAAATAGGTGAAGGGGAGTAGTAAGTACAGATTTCTAGTTACAAAATAAAAAAAAATACAACAGTCACAGAGACGAAATATAGGACATATCATCAATAATATTGTAATAACACTGTATGGTAACAGATGGTAACTACATTTATTGTGATGAGCACTGTACAATATAATCAATTGTTGGATCACCATGTTGTACACCTGAAACTAACATTGTAAGTCCACTATACTTCAATAATAAAAACTTAGTAACTAAATAAAACTCTTCATTCTTAGATGTAGTTGTTCTCTGCTTTAAGAAAACCCCAGAGGAATACTCTAGTGAATGCGTTTTTATATTTATAAGACTTATCAGGCAGTAGATGGTAATATGTATCAAAATGTAAATCTGTTTACATTTTGACTTGAAATTTCAATTCTGGGAATTAAATAAACAGAAATAACAAATATAGCAATATGTATCTATAAGATTGTTTTATTAAATCTATACTCTTGGGGCGCCTGGGTGGCTCAGTGGGTTAAAGCCTCTGCCTTTGGCTCAGGTCATGATCTCAGGGTCCTGGGATCCAGCCCCACATCGGGCTCTCGGCTCATCAGGGAGCCTGCTTCCCCCCACCTCTGCCTGCCTCTCTGCCAACTTGTGATCTCTCTCTCTCTGTTAAATAAATAAAAATCTTTTTAAAAAATAAAAATAAATCTATACTCCTAATAGTACAAAACAAAAAGAAAGAACTAAATTGCATAGAGTACTGACTAAAGTATAATATACATATAAGATGCAATCACAGGCATCCATTGTGAAGAAGGAATGATGTGAGATAGGAAAAGTAGTCATCATTGGGCATGGAAAGTATTCCACCAGAGAACATGGCTAGTGGAGGCTCTTCACATTCTAAACATATACAAAAATATTTAGAATTTTGCATAACAAATTCTGAATAGCTTTATCTCTTCAACTGAGATTAGTAAGTTTTCATTTCAAGCTTTGTTAATTTTGTTATTTTCCAAATGTATATTTTTACACCACTTTTTTACACTTTTGCAACCAACAGAAAGTAAAAATGTTTTGAAAATCTAAAAAGGCAGTATAACACAAAAGAAACTGAGTTTACCTGTAATATTATTGCCCTAACAAGGAGATTCTATCCACAGCAAAAGGTATCCTGAGGAATGAATTGTGTTGGTGTTTTTATACTTAGCCACAGATTACAGGGTCCTTGCTAGAAACAGAGAAATTCAAGATTGAAGTCTTAAAGGCTATTGTCAAAAAGTGAAAAGAATGTCCAAATTTATATCACTACAAATATTATAAATTGGAAAAAAACATAAATTTGCAAAACTCCTACTGAAATTCAATTCATACAAGCCTATGTCTGTGGTGGCTTAAAATAGGGTCCAAAAGCAATTGTGCAAACCCAGCTTCCTTCAGGTCTCTTTGGAGCCCAAGTCACAGCCGTGTGTCCTCAGGGGGCATTACACCTTCATAGACAACAAAGCAGCAGCGCCAAGGAACAAAGGTAACGGATCAGAGTCCTAAGGAAGGAAGATAAAGTCATGGGCAAGATACAGTAAGTGTGAGGCCTGTTGACTCGTTACAGCCTTCTGGTTTTTTATCCTATTAATTCTATGTTTTTATTTACCTCCCTCTTGCATAACCAAAGAAGACATCTTTGTGAGTCTTTGGCACCCTCTTTTGGGCAGTCTGCTAACTTCAAAGCTGAAATTTGTCTCAGTGAAATGGATTCCTGAGTATGTTATAGGCAAACTGAAATTAAACCTGTATTGGTATTTTTAATATTTTCGTTTTCTATAATTGATAGACTTTACTTTTAGAGCAGTTTTACATTTGCAGAAAAATCAAGCAGATAATACAAAGCTCCCATACCCTTCCCTCCCCCACAGTTTCCTCCACGATGAACAACTTGGATTGGTATGGTACATTTGCTAAAGTTAATGATACAGTCTTGGTATATTACTGTGAAATAGGAATCCGTAGTTTACAGGAAGGTGGCACAGTCTCCTATGTCTGCCACTATAGTATCGGAGAATAGTTTTACTGCCTTGCACTTCCCATCCTCATCCTTCCTCTCTTCCCCCCAACCCCTGTAACTGCTTATCTTTCTTAAATCTACAGTTTTTTTATGTCTCCGTAGTTTTCCAGAACGACATATACACATATACTGGAATAATAAACTATGTATTTTGGGGGGCATGTGGGTGACAGAGACTTGGTAAGAGTCCTGAGATCAAGCCCCAAGTCAGGCTCCATGCTCAGCAGAGTCTGCTTGAGTTTCTCTTTCCCTCTCCTTCTGCCCCTCCCCTGCTTTTGTGCATGTGCTCTCTCTCTCTCACTTTCTCTCTCGTTCTAAAATAAATAAATCTTACCTTTTCTCTTTTGTTTCCTTTGCCTTTGGAGACATGTCCTGAAAGAAGTTGCTGTGGCTGATGTCAAAGAGGTTACTGCCTATGTTCTTCCCTAGGGTTTTGATAGAGTCCTGCCTCACATTGAGGTCTCTTATCCACTTCAAGTTTATCTTCGTGTATGGTGT